>PVJS01000810.1:0-114091 GCA_004027185.1 Glis glis
AAGTAGTCCTACCCTCTGGTTACTAAGTCACCTGCCTTCCTAAGGTCGGGCTATGATAAAAGCATGGAGGTTTTCTGAGCCCGCACTGGACACACCTACTAAACAGAATGCATCATGTTCAGGAAAATTCTGCACATAGCTGGCCTAGATTAAGGAGCTGTATTCACATTAGTTAGATCACATATGCAGATTATGTACAATTCTAGATGCCTCATTTTATATAGAAATTATATACTGGAGGAAACCCAGAGGAAAGCAACTAGGAAACGGAAGGGCCTAAAAATATATTAGTTTAAGGAACAGCTAGAAAAACTTGAGGACTTCTAAGCTGAAAAGAAGTTTGGAAAAAAGACAGGATGAGTGTCTCCAAATGCCTGAAGCCATGGGGGATGCCCCTGGCCAAATGTGGTATACTTTGAGCATTAAATGAATGTCTGATTGTAAAGTATTATATACCATTAAATGATAAAATAACCCACGAGCCAATGCTAATAACAAATATCTACCCCTGAGATCCTGGGGCGATAATGGAAAGGAGTTGTTCTGCTTACAGACAAGTAAACTGAAGCGACAGCACTTTAGGTCTAACACAGAGATGACGCTTCTAACAATTGTTAGTAAAGATGAAGCCAGAGGTCAGAGCTCTACTCGAGCATTTGCAAAGATGCTAAAATGTTGTGCATTCTCATTCATGATACCTCACCTTTGCTTCCTCTCTCGTAAGGATGGAAATTAACTTTTACTGGATGTCTAACAGTTAAATGTGTTCTACTTCATCTTCCCAATGATTCAGTGACATGGCATTATCGCCCTGTTTTATAGCTAGGGAAACTGAGGTACAGTAACCTTTGCAAACATTACACAGAGAGTGTCAGAGCTGGGATTTGAACTTTGGTGTGTCTGAACTCTTTCCCCCACACCATAGAATACAAATACACGAGAGGTGATTGGAGGGGTGCCCGATGGCCCTGCAGCTCCTCAGGTGGGTCTTTTGTGACCCTTTAATAGTTATTCTTTCCTCATCTACCAGACCAACAGTGCCACATAGCTATCATTTCTCTCCATCAGAAGAGGAAGACTGGGGCACATTTTTTAGAAATCCATTGTTAAAATGACCCCGATTTCTGGGAGGTGTCTCTGCCCTATCCCTTCCCCAGAGCCACCCTTGTTTGCCTTTCTATTGAATACACATCAGTACCTGAATCAGTCCCTGTGTTATTTTTATTTTCTTCAGAGTCTGTTCACCTGCCCACTTGGAAACTGGGGTTCCCTGGCCTTCTAGTACAGATAGAAGTGAATGTGACCCCATTGATAACATCTATGGACTCAAAATACCAGCGAATGATTTCACTGATGATGGGAAGAGCAGGTCCCAGAGGACACATGGCGGCCCTGCACTCGCTGCTCTGTGTCAGAAGAGTGAAGACATCTTAATCACAGTACATGCACATCAGGAGACTCTCTCTCTCTATTCCATTTTGAAAGTGTGACTATTTCTGAGTGATTTTCCAGGTTGTGTACATGGAACACAGAATTTTCCAGCATCTCCCCACTAAGGGGAGATGAAGGCTGGAGAAGAGGCTAGGTTCTCCAGCTTACTGAAGCTTTCTGCTTGGAGGTAAGGAAACTTCCAAACTTCTTTAGCACATTAAAAAATAGAATGTTTAAATACACCAAGTGATATGTGCATGTATATTTGTATCACTTTGAACCTCACGATGATGTATAATTACAATGCACCAATAAAAGTATTTTAAAAATAGAATGTGTATATGTTTTTGCCTGCTTTCAGGCCACTGGTTTCAGCTGTCTCTTAATCTTGAGGTTCCCCGAGACCTGGCTCTGTGTATCCTCTATTCATTCATTTCACAAACATCTCCTGAGCTTTTCTGTGTGCTGTAGGCCAAGACCACAGCAGTGAAACAGACAGACACAGCCCCTGCCCTCATCAGGGACCAATGGCCTGATGTTGTAGAGACAGACAGGAAACAAAAAATTGCACAAATAGGGAATCACACTTGACAAACAGTCCACCTCGCTCTGCGGTATCCAGCACCGTGCCCAGCACGTGGTGGGTGCTTTCACATGACTACGTGGCTGATGTTTTGGAGGAATGCACAGACAGACTGACCAGCTAGATGAATCTTAGTATTGATAGTTCAATGCTTTGACTTCTAGAGTGAATGGGAGACATGGCCGTGATTCAGGAGGTCTGGGTTCTAGTTTCTGCTTTCCCACTAACCACTAGAATTTTCTTAGATGAGTCACTCAGTGTCACTGAGCCTCAGTTTCCTTGTTGGTAGGAAAAGCATGGGAGCCAGGATTAATAATAAAATGCCTGCTGTTAGAGGTCTTCTCAGCTGGCCTCACTTACCTCACCAGAAAGAAAAGGAAGAGCTGAGTGGAGGTCTTCTTAAGACACATGGCCCTAGCTTGGGGGAGGGTGTCTACATCAGGGCTGTTGGGAAGATAGATTAGCAGATGGAAGGGTTGAAGCCCCCAGACCATGGAACTAAGAGTCTCTGAACATGGGCAGCACTGCACGTGACTAACCATCCACTAAGTGTTTAAAAAGGAACACTTTTATTTATAGTGTATTCTAGTTATATTGATACACAACAGATCAGAGGAGACAGGAAAGTACAGAAATAGTTTTCCCTGTTTGTTTTTATAAGTGGAAAAAAACCCCCTAATTTTCCATTCACTCTGATAGTAAAAAATGGCTTGAAAATATGAAGGCAGCTATCAGGATTACCTTGCATGTCCTTGAATAGTGGTCTACTAAAGCGTGGTCAGGGTGATCTGGTGCCAGAATCGTGGCAGGTTTGGGGCACAGTTTCCCCGCTGAGGCCTCAGTGACTTTTTGCCCAGTAAGAGAAAACTAGGAAAAATCCTAATGAATGCAGATCGTCTTTAAAAAATATCCATAACCCAGAAAACTAAAATGAAGCAAGGACACAGCCTGTTGCTCAGGGCTGAAAGAGCAGGCTGAAATAGTAGGTCTCAATAAACTAGGGCCGAATGCTCTTTGGAAACCCCAAATCACTAATATGCAGCAAAGGCCACCTCGTTCTCTGAATCAGGGGTAGGCAGATATAAGGGGGCTGGGACAGGGATCCTTTTTTCTCTCTGCTGTGGATTCCAAGGGCTGCATTCCTCACGCAGTGTGGGCAAATACATGAAGTCTCTGTAGTTTCCCTTCTTGGACTCCCCCTCAGAGCACCTAACTTTGGCTTCCTTGCTCCACAGTGTGGCAGAGCAAGTGAGCAGGTTTGCCTACAAGATGACTACATCCTTCACACACCCCTCGCTGGTCCTCCTGTCCCTCAGGAACTGAGCCCCCAGTAAGCTGGCCAGAGGATGGCATCGTCCATCCACTAGAATCTCTTTGGATAAGAGGCCCAAGCAGTATCTATGTGGCCATTTCCTAGAGCATTTGTCTTTTTTGAGATAACTTTTTGTCTAACTTTGAGATAAGTCCCATTCAAATCATAATAAATATGAGGCAGTCGCAGCCACTGAGGTCTCAGGAGGCTATCCCAACCTCAGCCTCTCCAAGGTCCATCCTGCAGGAAGAGCAGGGCATCTCAGAGACAGCAGGCACCTGGCATCTCTCACTATTCACCCTTCCACTTCTGTCTGACTCTCTCAGTTTAAGAGTCTAACTCTGTGCTTTCCCCTTAGTGGGCACAAAGAGACAACTGGCTCCTGTGGTTTGGCTCCAGAGTGGGAGAAATCCTGAAGGTAACTCTCCAGGGGTGGTCAAATCAACAAGAAGTCCTGGGGGAAGGAAGGTTGGGACTCCATCCTACCTTGTCACTGTCCACTGTGTTCTGAGAGGTCCTAGAGGCAATGGAGATGGTGTCTGGCTGGCTGCTCCCATCCCCCTGGCTGTCAACATCCTCCACTCCATCCCTGCAGGAAGAAGAGAGAAAAAACAGGGGTGGGGGTGGGGGGAACCACTGTGGGTTTAAAGCACACAAGGATTTCAGCTGGGTGTGCAGAGTAGCACCTCAGCATTTCTAGCAGGGATTTGTATGAAATTATCCTGCTAAAGTGAGCAGCCCTAAGTGATTTTCAATGATACCACCTCTGGCACTTAGTAAACAAATCATTACTATGTTGATAAATCAAATGCAAAATGAACCCTTCCCCGTAATTCCTCCAGCCCATACTATAAAGGGGCAAATTTTTTTTTTAAAAACTGGGAATGGATCTAAAGTAGGTAGTAGGAAGATGCATATCCTACTTAGAACCTAGGCTTCTATCCAGCTGACATGGTCATTTTCAACAACCCCAGAGTCCAGGGAACTAAGAGTTTTTCTGCATGCTGTAACTAGGGTGGCAGTTGGCTTGCTGCTGGCCTATAAAGAGAGTAGAATGGATGAGATATTTTTCTTTTTTTTTTTTTTAAGATGGAGTCTTGCTATGTTGCCCAGGTGGCTTTGAATTTCTGGATTCAAATGACCCTCCCACCTCAGCCTCCCAAGTAGACAGGACAACCAACCAGTTTATCTGTGATGATTACTTATCAACACAGAAGGTCAAGCCATTTTCTTGACAACTGGAGAAGAGTCACAGATTCCACAGCAGCTTTTGAGCCAGCTGTGCTCACTGGTGTCTGAGTCTCCTGATGCACTCCTGGCATCTGGACCTATTTCCCAGCCCCAGGTCCATGCACTGTGACACCCACTTTCAACTCTTCACTTTAGAACTGAGCCCCAATACTGCACTGAGCCCAGAGCCAGGCACCAGAGGGACTGGGTGCCTGGCGACTGTGGAATGGTCTGTCAGGGAAACCTTGGAGACCTGGGCTGTGGTTAGAGAAATTAGCAGCAGAAACCACAGTTCTTTCCACAGGCACTTTTATGAAAGTTACACCCCTGATGCAGCTTGTAGAGAAGAAAGAACATCGGGGGATGGGAACTCGAAGCCCAAGAAGCTAACCCCCTTGGCAAAATGCCACAATAATACATCCACCTCACAGAGTCTGAACAAGCACAATCTGGTGTCTGTGTGTGCATGGACACACGTGTGCACGTAGGTATCCATGTGCGCGTGCACATGTATATACATAGTATCTACTCAGCAGAAAGAGTAGTTTCTCCCATGCAGAACATTTCTAAGTTGACCGCTCTCTCACCATCCCTGTGGGCTTGGGAAATGCCAACTTACTTTAATAACATAAGCCACACTGTCGTAGGAAGGAAAATCTGCTGTAAAAAGAAATTACGTGACGCATTTCAAAACCCAAAATAAAGGACTTTTAGATCATCTGTTGTTTTGGATTATCTGAGCCACTGTCCTGCGCCATTTGTAGATAGTTGAGAGCTAGCTGTACTTTCTGCTTCCTGCTGTTCCGGCCCACTGAGGGCCCTTCTGGTCTCCTCCAGATGAAGCCAATTCTGGAGGGGATCTGAGGGCCTATCCAGGAGTGTGGGTGGCATCCCCCAAGCCAAACCACTCCTCTGTAAACTCTGTCCCCATATCCAAGGAGCCAAGCTAATGGGAGCACAGATTGTCTGGCTATGCTATGCAGAGTGGGTGAGGTTTCTTCCCCTCTCATAAGGACAAGAGAAAAGGTGGGGGCAGAGAGAAGGTGGGGGCATTTCTAAGACACATCCTTCCTCTGTTCTACAAATACTCCAACCCTCTTACTCCAGGAAAAGGGGGCAATTTCACAGAGAAACCCTAGTTCCCCTCACCTGAGCATCCTCTCTCACATGGTCCTGGACAATCTATTCTTTCTAATGGTTTCCTTTCTATCTTCTGTGTTAATGTACGGGCTCCCTGAAGCAGGGTTTCTCCAGTGCTCAAAACTAAGTCTACCCATAACCTGGACTCTGGAGGCGGGTATGTGGAATCAAAATGATCCCTCCTCCAATTAGTCCTAATTGGTCCTTCCGCAGTCAGGAGGGAACCTTAACCTGGCCATGTGGATCTTGCGGTTCTGTCTCGTGGAGACATCTCTGCCTTAGTTACACTTTTTTTTGAGTTACTACCTCACTCAGGACTAATTGTCCTACTTTGTAGGTCTTGTTGCAGCTTCCCATCCTTCTTGTCCCAATTGGCACCAAAAGATCAACAAAATCCTCTGGATTTATTCCATTTGTGAATAGGGGTGTTGGGGGGGGGGTAGAGAACCTGTTACCATCCATGACCATCCTTCTCAGAACTCTGTTTCTACCGTATTTTTTAAGAAAGTATATGAAATTTTTGTATGCTTTCCTTTGACGTGCCCTCCAACAGAGTCATTGTAAACGGGTCACATGGAGACTTGAGAAAGAAATACTTAAGAAGTTGTCCACTGGTTCAGAGGAAACTGGAATTCAAAAGAGTCCAGAGAGATTCAAGAACTAAGTCCTTTATGTCTGATGACACTGTTTATGTCAGGTGAATAAAGTGACGACTCTGGTGGGGATTGCAGTAAGAGCAGCAGTGATACCCACCCAGCCACCCAGCCCTGAGTGCATGGGTCCTCTCTACTGTCTAATCAGTCTTACATAGTCACAGACAACTCCTTCCTTCCTTCCTTCCTTCCTTCCTTCCTTCCTTCCTTCCTTCTTTCCTTCCTTCCTTCTTTCCTTCCTCCTTCCTTCTTCCTTCCCTTCTCTCTCTCTCTCTCTCTCTCTTTCTCTCTCTCTCTCTCGTTCTCTCTCGCTCTCTTCTTTCTTTTTTTTTGTGGTTCTGGGGATTGAACCCAGGGGAATTTTACCTCTGAACTATACCTTCATCCCTATTTTATTTTTTTTATTTGGAAACAGGGTCTTGCTAAGTTGATGTGAGGCTCACTGAGTTGCTGAAGCTGGTTTCAAACCTGTGATCCTCCTGTCTCAGCCTCCCATGTACTGGGATTACAGGCGTGCACCACCATGCCTGGCTACAGTCTATTCTTTCTAATGGTTTCCTTTCTATCTTCTTTGCTAAAGAAGATAGCTTCTTCCACAGCTCAGCTTCTTCCCAAAGCCTTCCCCAGACTTTCCAGAAGGCAGTCTAAAGTCCCCTTTCTTTGAAGTCTTGAAGTATTTACTAGTCCTATGGATGGTACTTATTCTTGTCTAACTACTATGTGTGAAGCATGACTGTTAGATGGTTCTGGAGGGAATCAGCTCATCTTTTTTTTTTTTTTGTACTAGTGACTGAACCAGGGGTATTCTACCTCCGAGCCCTTTTTAATTATGAAACAGGGTCTTGCTAAGTTGCTGAGGGTCTAAGTTGCTGAGATTGGCCTCAAACTTGTGATCCTCCTGTTTCAGCCTCCCAAATACTGGGATTACAGGAGTGCACCACCATGCCTGGCTGGGAATCAACTCATCTTATACTTCCTTTTATCTTCTTGTAGCACTTAGCAGAGTGTTTATCAAACAGGAGATGCTCAATGCAGTTCGGCTGCATTTAATTGACAGTAACTGGTGAGATGCTTAAAGATGAGATAATTCACCATAGGTGAAACTTGTGAGCCCTCCTAGAAAGAGTGCACAGCACACCGCCCCCTCAGAAGCAAAGGGTCCCCCATCCTGCTCCCGGAAGCACATGAGGTGGGCAGTGCTGGAGGGAGAGAGGCTGGTTACCTCTTACTATTGTTCCTCAGTTTGGCTGGTGTTTTGGGGAGCTGAATTGGCTCCTTTAAAGCTCCTTTCAGGTGAATGATCCTTTCTTGAATCACTTCTCGAATGTTCTTGATCCACTCCTGCTTGGTTTCGATGTTGGAAGCCTGGAGTGCCACAGAGAGAAAGATTGAGAATCCCAGCTCCTGCAGCCCTGTGAAAACCATTTTCAACCCTCCTCCTGCAGCCTCAGCTACTATTTTCAAGGATACCACGTGTTTGGAGAGTTCATTTCTCATTTTACACTAGTGACTCTTCAATCCTAGGAACACACTTCTCCAACTCCTAGAACACAGCCATGACTTCAAGACTTAATGTAGATAGTCAGGAAGAATTTGCATACTATTTCACAACCCATAAGGTAGTAGTTAATTCTGATGTCTGCCCTGGGCCTGGAGCAGCACCTAGAGGCCTCTGCTGGGCTAGGGATAATACTTGAGATACTAGATTCTGGAGAGGGGGGCACTGGGAGGGTGGCATTGGAGAGCAGTGTTCATTTACCAGCCAACATGGGTATATGTTGGGTTGTTCGACACCTACCCCGGCTGTACAGGCGGGTACTGGCTGGAAGTCAGTCCTAGGTTTTTAGCCTGATACACCTGTTCACCAGAACCATTGCTATCATTCCATGAACATTCGATTTGTCTGCCTGGATTTCTTTTTCTTTTTCTTTTTTCCAGGGAAGGTAGGCCATCTATGGCAGGTAAAGTGAACAAGTACGAAGCTTCTTGGGGGCTGGGCCACCTGCTCCTTGGTGATGGGTTCTTCGCTCACAAGCAAATGGCCAGTGGGCGCGCCCTCTGCAGGATCCCAGGCTACTTTTCCCAGGAGCAGGGACTCAAGGCCCAGGCTGCATCCTGGAGAGCTGAAGTGACTGTCCCCAGACCTCATGCTAGAGTGATTTACTAGAGCTCCTAGAACACAGGTTCCCAGAGAATAAGGTCCATGACTTACATGTGGCTGTCCCCCATCGCACTGGACAGAATACCTTAGATATGAAAGGCATTTGGGAAAATATGTTGAATGAATGGGGAGCGAATCAAGGTGGCTTTTGTCAAAGGGCCAATGACTATTCTTGCCACTGGAAGGGAGCATCTGGACAGAACACAAAAAATGAGAGGGTCTTGTTTTGCCCTCCTCTTTCTATGGACTTGAGTGGAATACTTGTCCTTGAGATTCTGAGTCTACCTTCAGGATGAGATCTACTTCTCAATACCCATGTGCTCCTGCCATTCCCAAGAGAGGCCCAGTGGCTCAGTGGTCTCCAGGCTCCAACTTTTGGGTGTCACATGCCCACATCTCTTCCAACCCCCTCCTCTCCCAAACCTGGTCTTGCACCCAGCAGAGAGCAGTACTTACTTTGAGCACTGTTTTATTGTCTGAGGATGGGGTGCGCCCAGACCACAAGGCGAATTTGCAGGGGTCGCCCTCTACGTGCTCCGTCACACCCAGCTCTGAGGTCTGTAGACAGGAAATGCCTGTGAGAGGCGGGGAAGGGGAGGGCAGTGGGGAGACTTAGGGCTGGGGTGGGAAGGGGAGGGCAACAAAGAGGAGAGGGCCGAGGGAGGGGCTTCTGTCAATCAAACTTCCACAGACTGGGTATTTTGTTTTCTACCTGGGATGGAAGGACCTGATTAGCAGGTACCAGGGAGGGACAGTGGAGGAGCAAAGGGAAAGAAGAACCCTGAACTCTACAATGCAGAAGGGGAGGTGAGGGTGGGAACTCTCGGAATAGGAGCCATTTGCATTTGTCCAGGAGGGCTTTGGCGTGGAAGCAGGGAAGAGATGAGCAAGTGTGTCCATCCCTTCCTGCCCAAGGGTTCTATGAAAGCAGGGGGTCTTGTCCTACCCCACCTGCCCCACCTACCAGTAGCTTGTTCTTGTAAACATATTTCGTGTGTCCTGAAGAGTCTTTGATTTCCTTGCTAAAAACCAAGGAGATCTCAAAGAGGAACAAGTGCCGCTCCCTCCCTTTCCGGATCAGAGACTTTGGGTCCCACACTTGAAAGGCGTCCTGGAGAATCAACTCCCCCTGCACGGCCAAGTTCTCGTCGAACCCTGGAAAAACACCCATGTCCGCCCTGTGGAGTGTCCCCACCACCATGCTGGGGGAGGCCATGCTCCACTCCCCCTTGGAGAAAGGCTTCCCTAATTGTTAGCTCTCAGCTCCATAGCACTTTTGTCTTTCGGACCCCAACATAGACATACCTATAGAATTGTAATCAGATCCCCCCCTCCTATCCACTCCATCCACCAAGTCTCCTATATACACAGCAACATTAGTGGGCTCTCTAGCAAGGGTCCTATGACACCTCCCTCCATCCCACCCCCATGTGGGAGGGACCTGGGACCTCCCCCAAGGGCAAATCCCATAGTTCCTTCTCCTCCTCCTCCTCCTCCTCCTCCTCCTCCTCCTTCTCTCTAACTGTCCCTAACTTGGAGCTCTGAGTGTGGCTGAGCACAGACACTGTCTGATGGGGTGTCTTGGCTCTACTCTTATTGGTAATGGTGTTATTTCTTATATTCCATGCCTAGAACTCTTCCCTTTGATTGTTCCTGCACAGTGTGGCGCACAAGCTTTCAACAGTTTCTATTTATACCACTGTAAGTAAGTGTTTATGAAGGTCCTTGAACTTGAGTGTGTATAAGAATCACCTGGAAAGTATGTGGAAACACATATTCCTGCCTCTTCCTCTCCTCCCAAGAGAGTCTGACTCTGCAAGTAGGAGGTGAGCCCAATAAATTTGCACTTCTGACCAGCTCCTAGCTGCTGCTGCTGTTGCTGGTCCACAGACCATACTTGGAGTAGCCAGATCCAGACTATAGAGGGGGGACTGGCTACAGGAGGAGGGTACTCACAGAGAAGGATGCCCAGGGTTGGGGGAGGGAATGGGTACACACAGAAAAGAGAGGGGTGGAGAAATTGTAACAACATCAATACATTCAGATGATTAGTGCCCTGTCTGGAGAGGCTAACCAGGGCTCTTTTGCTATAAGAATTGGGGCTTCCTGTGCTAAGGGTCTTCCAGGAAGTACTGAGACCACACTAGGTTTCTTAGGTACTGGTGTGGGATGGGATGGAGCCCAAAGAGAAAAAATAGCCCAAGTGCTTACATATTTGCAACGGACTATACTGATTTCCTTTTTAGTACCTGTTTTCCAGCCCAGACTGGAATGTTAAGTCTTAATTCATCTATCAAATTCTACCCCAGTAGGGCTCTCTGCCCATCTGTTCTGAGTGTGAAGAAGACATTATTTGATCCTTGCTCTATAAGGATTCTGGATCCCAAGGACATAGTCGCAGCTAACTGAAGTCCTATCAGGGTTGTCAGGTTGGGCTTTCCTAATCTGCTAGGAAGGACAGAAGGCTGGTTGCACAGGAATGTGAATATACCGAATGCCACTATACAATTAACAATGATTACAAGGTAAATTTATGTTATGTATGTTTATGTGTATTTTACCAAAATAAAAAAGAAGAAGAAGAAGGGCATAATGCCGAAGACACTGGTGTGTGCATGAGTATCAGAATTTCTACTTATTCTGAAGACATGGGCAATGCAAATGATATGCAGATTAGCAGGACTGCTGTGGGTCAGGGCTATAGCACATTTATAGGAAGGATGATGGCCTATCCTGGGCTATCTCATGAGCAGCAAGGTGTTCACACACCTAATGGCAGATGTTAGCCAGATTGGTCTGTGGCTCCCCTCACAGGTCTATGAAGGACCTATCTAACAGCTTGCTCTCCTCTCTCCAGTCTTGCCCCTCGCCTGACTTCATGCCACTTCCCTCCCACGATGCAAGCTCTCTGGTCTTAGGAAGGGAGGAGGCATCTCCTGGGAGGACAGCTACCTTCCAGCATGCTGACATGCATGGCGTCATTGGCTTTCTTGGGGACACTGAGCATCACCTCCAGGCCATCCTTGAGCTCCCCTTTCCCTTCTTCACAGCAAGTTAAAAGTTCCTAGGGGAAAAAAAGTCCAGGCACAATTATGATCACTTCCCACAGCTTCCCAACCTCCCACAGTCTAACACTTCAAGGATATGACACCTCAGCTTCCCTTTCAGTAACGCCTGCCTCTGAGCTATCAGGAAAGTAGGGTGGGGGTTACCGCTGGAGAATTCACCCACTATTTTTCTTCCAGACTGAGCTTCCTCAGTCCTATCTACTCTAAATGAAGTCAACTCTTAAATGTCTGGGACTTTAATTTAGCATCTAGGGCACTCTGCCAGTGAACTGCCTTCCTGGAGAAGGGGATACCCCCGGCAAAGCACAGGAACAGAGGTACAGAATCCTTGTGATTACAGAATCACGAGGAAGAGAATAAAGAGAAGACAAAGGCCATGCTACTAACACACACTGCTCATTTCTCTCTGCACTCCTACTACCAACACTTTACAAGCCTCTACTGCATGAAGGCTGACTTTCATCCTCCTAGGAACAACCTGAAGCCAGAGACATTATAGGTTATTTATTTATTTTGGTACTGGGGATTAAATCCAGGGGCATTCTACCTCTGAGCTATACCCCCATTCCTATTTTATTCTTAATTTTGAAACAGGGTCTCACTAAGTTGCAGAGGGCCTCACTAAGTTGCCAAGGCTGGCCGTGAACCTGCGATCCTCCTGCCTCAGCCTCCCAAGTACTGGGATTACAAGTGTGCGCCGCCACGCCTGGCTGACATTATAGGTTTATAATATTTCAGAGTTACGAAAGATTTTTAGATCGTATGGATCAGGAGTTCCTAACCAAGAGCCGACGGATGGAATTCTAGACTAGTCCTTTCATTGTCAGAATAGGACTGTGATGAAGGGGGATGGAGTGATTTTCCCCAGGTTACGTAACTCAAAGGAGGACATGCCAGGGCTGGGATACAGGTCTCCCGAATCTAAGCCCAGCACTCCATCTTCTCCATACCCTCCACAGGCTGAGGCTTCCTGGAGCAGACCCTCTCCTACTACCTGGGGAGCATATCCTCTCTTTGACTTCTTCCCTGGAGTCTCAGTTATCATCATCCTCCCCCAAATACATACATTATCTGGATGATAGAGAAAAGATCATTTCCAACCATCTTAGGAATCATAAGACTATTTGCCCCAACCAGGGGAATAGGTTTTCATTTTTCCTATGAGGATTAATGTTCTTGCTCATTTTATACTGGTAAAGAGATAGCAAGGCAAGACGGATCTGCAGTCCATACCTGCTCCTTGAGGGGCAGGGGACGGGTGGTTGGGGAAGGGGGCGTACTTCTAGGAAAGGAAGTTCCTTGTTGGATTAAATCTTGCAAACATGTTAATGTCAGGCCTCCTGGCAAATATACTAATGGCACTTGCTAGAGGGAGAATACTTATCTATGGAATGCTTTTAACAGGATGTATCTGGTCCGTGGAGGACTTCAAATGGTAAATAAACCTGGAATCTGGGGCCTTAGAGGCATGGCTCTCTGGAATGGGTCACATAAGATACGCACTTATCTAAGTAAAAACTGAGTACACTTTATGACCAAAATGGGTCTCTTCAGGGTGATATGATGTGGCACACACCATTTGGAGATCTTGTGTGTTAATCTGGACCTGATGCTGCAAGAAGGGACTTGGACCCGCACTGGTGGGCCTGGACTTTCCCCCTCATGCATCTCTGCTTTGTGGTTATTTGTACCCTTGGAATTATTAGTAAAACTTTATG
This sequence comes from Glis glis, assembly GCA_004027185.1. NCBI lineage: Eukaryota > Metazoa > Chordata > Mammalia > Rodentia > Gliridae > Glis > Glis glis. The sequence goes on from PVJS01000810.1 coordinate 13,297, forward strand.
CTTGGTAAAATACTGGATTAGTGAAAATTTGATATGAAAATCCAGTCCTTTGTGTTATCTTGGGAGCTCTGAGTATCCAGGAAGAGGTGAACTGCCTGGAGGACATGTTTGGGAAGCAGGGGTTCTCAGCCCTGTCCTTGGTTCTAGTCCCCATGTTGCCAGCATTGTTTACTAATGAATAATAATTAAGCATTTACTTATTTCTGCCAACCTGAAGTTCTCTGATGCATTACTTATTTCTGGCACCCTGAAGTTCTTGGATACCCCCACCCCTTTCTTAATTTAACCCCCTTAATCTTATTCTTATACATCATCAAAGGAAAGCCTAAAGCAAAACACAGGGGAGAAACAAGAAATATGCTTCAGTTTGCAACAGAAAATACCAATTAGTTTAATCCCCCAAAGCAATTTAGCAACTCTAACAATCTACCAGCAGAGCCAATAAATTCTCCTGTATCCTTGCTATAGTTTATGGTAAGGAGAAGGCTCCACATTTAATTCAGGCTCCAAAAGGACAGGCTGTAGCAGATTTACAGGAAGAATATTGAACACTCTAATTGACATATAGTTTCCACTTTCTTGCAAACCTTAAGTGATGAGCCCTAGAGAACACTAATAATTAAATATCAATTTATTTGGAATAAAATTGACCTTAAGGAGAAAATAAATCCCATATTAGTTATTTATAGTAAAAGCTCAGCAAACTATTTTTCTTTTACTCGGTAGGCACTCTGTCACCAAAACATCTTAAAAGTTATTTTCTTTTTTTAAAAATAAATTTACAACCTCCTTACAATAAAAATAAAAATCCCTGCTACTTTATTTGTTCACTTCTCAATGACTTGCACTGTACCTCTCCCGAAAACTCTCAGTGAAGGCCCAGAGCCCACCCCTCTGGCTGTCTAAAGCCAAACATGGCGGCACATTTCATCCTTCACGTCCCTCCCTTGTCTGTGTCACATAATTCAACCAAGGGAACCTCATCCTTAAGGTATTAAAAGGAGAGGAGAAAAGCTATATTTCTTTTAGAACTACATCTTTTTTTTTGTGGTACTGGGGATTGAACCCAGGGGCATTTTACCCTTGAGCTACACCCCCAGCCCTATTTTTTGTTCTTTATTTTGATACAGGGTCTCACTAAGTAGCTGAGGCTGGGCGCAAACCCGGACCCTCCAGTCTCAGCCTCCCAAGTACTGGGATTACAAGCGTGCGCCACCACGCCCAGCTAGAACTGCATCTTAATTGATTTAAGACACTGGCAGTGTGGATGGGTGCCAGCAATTTTTTTTGGGGGTCTTTTAAATTTGCAACATCACCAATTCCTGCAAAGGCTTTAGTATATATAAATTAAAACCCACAAAAATAAAAATTACGCTGTCTATTAACACAAGAAAAATAACTTAGAAGGGTTGAGCATTAAGTAAGATGGGGAAAGAGAATGTAATTATGCACAGAAATCCAGGCTGGGGAGAATTTACTGTAAATAACCCAATAATCAAAGGCAAAGGGCCTAAAGCACTTGTAGCTCAAAGGTCAAAAGAACACCTTTTTTTTTTTTTTTGACAGAGACTCAACCCCTACTCCACCTTAAGAGCTTAAGAGGATCTTTGAGTCTTTACAAGGAAACTTCAAGAAACAAAGAAGTAAAAGCAGCCGAGCCTGTTCTGCACACTGTCATTTCTCATAGTCCTCAATAAAGACCAAGAGCGTGAGCCCAGCTGCAATCCTTCACGTCATCCTGCAGGGCTGGGGGGACTGAGAGTCTGGAAGCAGAGCCCTGCTGTGTCTCCATGTCATCTTAGAGATGAGAGAGAAGGTTGGCAGGAAGAGGACTGAGGGAAAGGATGGAGCATGGCCCTGCCCTGACCCAGAAGACAGAAGAGACCAGGGGACCTCCACCTCGCTCCTCTCATCGCGGAACCACAGAGCACTAAGCCAGGCAGACCTCGTGGGCTGGGCATGGTGGGCACCCCCAGTGTGACTAAGGACCCTAGACTGGAAACCACACTGGTTTTCAGGTTCAGTGAAGCTACAATATCTAAGCTTCTTCAGGCATTTCTAAACATGAGCTGAATCTCGTCAGATTTTCTCTGAAATTGATCCTTCTTTTAACATGTTCCTCACCATCCCTTTATCATTTGCATTAGGTTAACGATCAGCAAAATATTCAAAAGGAGAAGAAAAACTTCATCCTTACACTTTAGGAATTAATATAGATTTATGATCATACTTACCTGCCTATAATATCAATTTCTCTGTCTTCCTGCGGAAATGCCATGTTTTCAAAGTATCAGTGTATCCTTATATGAGAAGGCTCAAGCCAAATTATTTAGTGTCTTACATAATTTGTTTACTTGACTTTTAAAGAAAAGAGTTTTAAAAGGAAATCCAGATCTCTTGTTTGGCTCTGGAAAAAGCCCTAACATATGGGACCCTACAATACAAGATGCCACATGCTTTAATATATACCCCTGGATTATTTTCCCTCAAGAACCTCATGGTCTTGATAAACACAGATTAAGGCAATGGTAGGTGCCATCCTGGCACTGTCCGTAAGACCCTGACCCTGGATTCCATCCAAAGCAGGGGCCAGAGGAGGAATCTGCTGAGGAAGGAGGGACAGGAAGATCCTCAGAGCCAGCCAGCGCCTGAGGTGGCAATCACTAAGAATTGCACAATGGTGGGTGGATGTGAAAATTAGTCATCACTTATGCCTGCTCCCATTTCCCCTCTTTCTCCTCCCCCACAAGAATCTGGAGTTCCACGGGACAGGAAAGGCAGTCTGGAGCCAGCAAGGCCAGTATGGGCTGACCTCAGAAGCTCTGCTCTAGGCAGAAGAGGGGCTTCAGGTGGAAGTGTTCCCATCTCCAGGGCCAAAGCTCAGACTTCCTCACTGCCCCAGGCATCAGTGAGTGGAAGGTGGGATGGAGGGGCAGGGGAGGTACCTTCAGGAGCAGCTGGTACTTGGTGATCCTCTGGACAGGCTTAATTAGGTAGGAAGAGATGGAGTTGGCCAGACCGTGCCGCTGCTGTATCTCCTGGAGGGAGGAGAACAAGGTACAGTGAGACAGGAGCATGGGTCTGTGTGTGTTCTGGAAAGAGGGAGGCAAGGGTGAGAAAAGAGAGAAAGGTAGATGAGGAAATGTCCTTGGGTAGGGAGAGGGGGTAGAAAGAGAAACAAGAGAGAGAGCAAGTTGCACATATAGAGGGAAAATAGGAGACAGAGCAAAAGGGAGAGACTTTTGGCAAAGAACTAGGTTTATGAACAGAAGTAGACATTAAGAAAAAGTGGAGAAAGATAAAAGTACAAAAGAGAGCGATGAAGTCAGTAGCAGAAGGAAAAAGGAGGGTGAAATACTGGATGTGAAAAGAAATAAATCCAAAGGTGGGGAGATAAGAGAGAGGAAGAACGATGAGAGTAAAATGAAGACAGAGAATGAGGCTCTGGTTTCTGTTTTGATGACCCATGACTCTTTAGCCCTTCAGTCTGGTTCCCCTCTCTCTCTCTCCTCTCTCTCCTCTCTCCTCTCTCCGCTCTCTCTCTTTGCAGTATGCAGGATTGAACCTGGAGCCTTACACATGCTAGGCAAGTGCTGGACCACTGAGCTACACCCTCAGCACTTTTTATTTTGAGACAGGGTCTCACTAAGTTGCCCAGGCTGGCCTCGAACTTGCACCTCCTGCCTCAGCCTCCAGAGTAGCTGAGAATACAGGTGTGCACCACTGTGCCCAGCTCCTCAGTCTCCTTAAAATAGCATAAGAATATGTTTTGTTTGCCATTCCTGCTTTTTACATTTAACACATCCCATTTTAAGATCATCACCTTATTTCTTGTACATTTCTTATTGTGCTCAGAAGCTCCTCCCTCATCCCTCAGGTCTCCTGAGCTGGAAACCATGGAGTCTTTGTTATTTCTCCTCTGTTATCCCTGGTGACAAACCTTTCCTCTCCATTTCTGTGGACAGCACCCTCTGTGCTCATTTCCAGGCCAAGGCCATGGCCTCCAGCAGCGGTTGGTGCCTCTGGTCTCGCCTTTATCTTGCCTCCAAATGATCTCACATTTCCCAAGGTACAGGGTTATGGAGATCACAGAAGGTGTATGCTAGCCCCTGCTCTCAAAAATATAGCCTAGCTGAGAATTCTAAACATGTATAAACTATACAACAACAAAGAATGAAAGAGGGTGTGTGGCAGCCAGTGAGTCACTGGATTGGGAGTGGTCTGGAGGTTAGTGGAGACAGACTCACCTGGGGCTCAGTGGGTAGATAAGGGTTGGCTAAGTGGAAAGTTGAGGGAGTGACACGTTCTAAAGGGAGAACATCAAACATAAAATAGACAGGCTGAAATAACCCTTGTGTGTTTAGAAGATAAAGAGGACTGAGCCTGAGTGGTACAGAGGATGTATGCCCACATTCTAGAAGAAGCAAAACAAAACAGAAACAGTTATCTAATCAAGATTGGTTAGGACACTGATGGTATTGAGTTAGAAAAAAAGAGAACTTGATGGGAAGTTTTTCAATGACAAAATATTATAGATTTTAAAGAGAAGAGACACATGGTGACAGCAGTATTTCAGAAAGGGTAATAGAGGGTGGAGGTTGGGGACATAGAGAAAGAGACAAATTGGGAGGTTACTGCAAAAAGCCCAGGTGTATAAGTAAAAAATTACCATGTAATTCAGCCATTCCACTCTAAGTACATACCCAAGAGAAATGAAAATACATGTTTATGGATGGACAACCCACGTGTCCACAAACTGATGAGTGAAAAAACAAAATATGGTATATCCATATGATGGAATGTTATTTAGTCAGAAAAAGGAATGAGGTGCTGATGCATGTAGTGACATAAATGAACCTTGAAAACATTCTGCTAAATGAAAGAAGCCAGTGGCAAAAGACCACTACTACATGATTCCATTTACATGAAATGTCCAGACAAGGCAACTCTATAGAGATAGCAAGTAGATCAGTGATGGCTTAGAGCTAGGGGTTCAGGGTTAAGGGTGGGGGTACTGAAAAAGCTAAAAGGTATAGGATTTTTTTTTTGGTTTTTGTTTCTTTTTTTTTTTCTTGGTACTGGGGATTGAACACAGGGTCATTCTATCTCCAAACTAAACTCCCAGTCCTTTTTAATATTATTTTTTATTTTGAAACTGGGTCTCACTAAATTGCTGAGGGTCTTGCTAAGTTACCAAGGCTGGCCTCAAACCTGTGATCCTCCTGTCTCAGCTTCCCAAGTACTGGGATTACAGGTGTGTACCACCATCTGTGTTCTCTTTATAATAATGGATAACAAGAGACTGCCTTTTTAAAGGGGTTATCTCTTGAGGGCTTAAAGCAGATGGTTTCTACGTGTAAAATTTATAGAAATTCATTTGATGGGATGAAAATAAGATACAGAACTATGCTTTTTGAAAGAAAAGTTTTGGGTAAAACCATGAAGGTTAATTGCTCTCCCTTCCCATGATTCCCATGTCCAGGCCAGACTTGATGAACTTCTGGTTTTCTAGCTTCCTCAAGTAATGTAGAAGCTCACAGAGTGCTTCATTGGAAATGGGTAGAAAATCTGGGGGTTCATCTAACTTATCAGCCCAAGTCTAGAAATTGACTAGAAACAGGGATACAGGGTATATAGGACATGTGCATAGATATGACTGGGTGTTCCATCAGGCTCGGAGGCTCATGGGCGGAGGCAGGTGTGTGAAACAGGAAGGTACATTGTTGGCTTGTCAAAAGGCAAGCTGTTACAAATGCTGTAGCAGAGATGCACAGCACAAAGCATGCATAAAGAGAAGGATTCCTGCAGGAAGCAGCATTTGACCTTTAAAGACAGGAAGAATTTTGAAGAGTGACGTGTGTGCATGAGTCGGGGGCACACTCTAACCTAGTCAGAGGAAAACAGTAAGCAAAGAAAAGAAAGCCGGGCATGGTGGCGCACACTTGTAATCCCAGTACTTTGGGAGGCGGAGACCGGAGGATCTGGGTTCACGGCCAGCCTCAGCTCTCTCTCTCTCTCTCTCTCTCTCTCTCTCTCTCCTTAGTGAGACCCTCCGCAACTTCGTGAGACCCGGTTTCAAAATAAAGTATAAAAAATAGGGCTGGGGGCGTAGCGCGGAGGTAGAACGCCCCTGCGTTCAATCCCCGGTACAGCAAAAAAAAAAAAAGAAAATAACACACATGTGTCTGAGGCACGTTCAAAGCACAGGACTTGTATATCTAAAAATGCTAAGTGGAAGACAGGGCACAATCCACTGAAAACTTCAAAAATTATCTGGATATCTTTGATGAATAATTAATCAGAAACATCTTAAGGAAATACTTTATCAATCAAAGAAACAGTGGCATAGAGCATCCACTATGATATCCAGTCAATTCTGATCCTAGTTTAGAGAAGCACTTTTCTTCTGGTCTTCTATTTTACCCCAGGAGTTCTAATTTTGGACACCTCTGGCCATTTCCATATTAATTTTCCATTAAAAATCATATATATTTGCTTCTCATCTAGCGTCTCCCACCAAGTGTCATTCTACACTGAGCAACAACGTACTGACCTGAATCGAGATCAGTTGGAATTGGAATCAATTCTGCGATGGCAGTGTCTGTCTGGAAAGATGCTCAGAGAAGGCTTATTTTGTAAACTTGAGTACAAAGACCATGTTTCAATGTCTGTATTCTCCATGAGGCCTAGCACACTATCTTGCATATAACAGACATCCAAAAATTGATGGGAGGAATTCAAGTTTCTGTCGCTTCTGACATGATCAAAATGGCCGTCACTGTGACAGTCAGCTTCTTACTGAACTTTCCTTTTTTCCTCATTTCGCCTTTCCCTCTCATGCATCCCTTGAATCCTGCAGTCACCCATTTGATTCTGTTCACCTTATAGCCAATAGGTCACTCTTTTGGGGCACCAGCACTAAATGGATATATTTCATCATCCACCAACAGGACTGTGTTCTTGTTCAAAACCAAAAGATCTAATAAGGCCTATCAGCCTACTCTCTTCTCTTGGCTTCCATGAAAACAGAGGTGCTCAATCTTGGCATATGTTTCTCTCATCAGAGACTTAAAAATCCCCATCCAGTGCCCAGGCTATTTCCAGGCCAATCACATCAGAATCTCAAGTGTGGTGGTGTGGGGGAGACTCGGGAATCAAGATTTTTCAAAGCTCCCCAAAGCAATTGCAGTGTGTAGCCCAAGGTTGTAATAATTGCATTGGAAAAATGATTCTCAAACTTGAGTGTTCATAAGAGACACCAGAGGGCTACCTAAAACTCTGATTGCTAGGCCCCAACCAGAGCTTCTGAATCAACAGATCTGGAGTGGGGTTCATGAATTTGCATTTCTAGCTGGTGCAATGGTGCACACCTATAATCCTAGCTACTTGGGAGGCTGAGGGCAGGAGGATCCTAAGTTTGAGTCCAGCATCAGCAACTTAGTGAGACCTTGTCTCAAAATAAACAACCAAAGAGCCTAGGGATGTAGCTCAGTGGTAGAGTACTCCTGGGTTCAATCCCCAGTATGACAAAAAGAAAAGAAAAAAGCATTTGCATTTCTTTTTTTTTTGTGGTACTGGGGATTGAACCCAGGGGCGTTTTACCTCCGAGCTACACCCCCAGCCCTATTTTTTATACTTTATTTTGAAACCGGGTCTCACAAAGTTGCGGAGGCCCTCACTAAGTAGCTGAGGCTGGCCGCGAACCCAGACCCTCCGGTCACTGCCTCCCAAGTACTGGGATTACAAGCATGCACCACCACGCCCGGCAGCATTTGCATTTCTAACAAGTACTTGGGTGATGTGGACACGGCTGGGCCAAGCACCACATTTCGAGAACCACCATCTTTGAGAGAACTGTATATGAAATAGAAGTCAAACATCTTAACCAACAGCTGCATCATAGTAGATTTAACACAAACACAAACACAAACACAAGATTTATGTTTGGCTAGGTTTTGAACTGAGGCATAAAGACAAGTTTGCCTTGTCCAAAATCACAGGAGTTGAGATGAGACGGGGTAAAACAAAAGACAAACACTGTTTTTGTTTTTCTCCATCCTTTACCCATGAGATAAAGGTTTGGAGTGGCCAGGAGAAAAAAAAAGAAGAAAGAAAAAAAAAAAAAGAAGAAAGGATAGCTAGCCACCCATTATCCCAGAGCAGAGAAGCATTTCCACCTGCCTGCCAATTGCTAGAGAATGCAAAACCACAGCTTACATCAAAGAAGGTGCCTGCGTGCTCCAGGATCAGCTGGTTGGAATCAGGCTTGTTTTTACAGTAGGTAACATACATCTGAAATTTGTCTGCCTGAAAAGAACAAAGACAATCATAGATAAGCATCCATTAGTTGCCCCCTTCTGTCCACTGTGCTTTAGGGCAGGTGTGGATTGTACTGCTAAACCCTCAGATATCAGTGCCTAGATGTTCTGTGGCAACTATTCTGTGCCCATCCAGCCTATGGTCCCCTGACAAACTTTGGGGCTGCTTTTCTTCTATTGTTAGGTAGAAAACGTTTGCTGAAAGTAAATCCAGCTTCATACCAGTCTGTGCTAGAAAGAAATAGAAAAACCAACTCGTCTATCATAGTATATTCTGAAGTTGGGCAGGATTTATTTAGAGACTCTCTCTTCCCCCTTTTTTGTATTATACACAATTGTGTTTCCCACTTTGAGAAAAGACAAATGTCCCTTTTCAAGACAAGAATAAAAACATAGAATGAACATGGGGTATGATGGCAGAGGTAGATCTGCTTGTATTCCAATGTCTCCATGGGGGGTGGTGTTTAGGAGCATGTCAAGCAGCTAAGCCATCATCCCCAATTCCCCTGAAGGTGACGAGAGTGACCCCTCATGGCAGGGTCTGGACAATGACTTCTAAACAGATCGTTACTTCAAACCAAGAATGTTATGATGTTGAAAATTCATTTCGTCTTTCTCTCAGGACCCTCTGGGTTAGTGCTATATACATCTTTTTCCACTGGGAAAGGTATATGCATTTGGGCCACCAAGCACTTTCTCCATGGGTGAAACACTGTCTATTCAGTGCCTTAGGACCCTTCAGACATCCTCTCATGAGACAGCAGCCTAAATATGTGCTCATTTAATCAAACGACACCGTTCTAAGAGCTTTACATATTTTAACTCGTTTGATCTTCAGGCCACCCCTATGCAGTGAGTTCTATTATTTTACAGATGAGAAAATCGTGGCACAGACTGGCTAAGGGACTTTAAATTCCCATAGTTAAAAAGCATGGAGACCAGGCAGTCTGACTTCAGGCTTGTTGGTCTTACCATTGCCTTTCAATACATTACAAGCAACTCCTTTTACTCTTCAGTCCTGCCCTACACTCATATATTAAGATTATGAGATTTAAGCAAGTCTTCTTGGGATAGTTCTTGGGAAAAGGTGCATAATTTATCCAATCACCAAAGGTTTTCTGAAACCCATTTTAGGGGCTATGTCCCCCTAGGAGGTAATTCATCATCACTGAGAGATGATGATAAATCATACTTATGGTTGATTGTAAAGATAATCCACAACTTGCATGAAACAAGATGTAAAAGAAATTCCTTTAGTTAATGATCAGTCTTATTTTCCTCTACATTGGCTGTGCAAGGGATCATAAATTATTTATCAGCATTAATGTGAGCTATGCATCGGCTCATGTATTAGAATAAAATAAGATGGTAGTCTGAGACTTTCTGAAGAAATGAGAGTATGCATGGAAGCAAACATTAAGATTTTAAGAAAAGAAAGCTTGTCTGGGAGCCAGGTCTTGAGCTGTGGGACTGGCTGTGACATTCATTACATGTCAGTGGGCTAGTCAATCTCCTATCTCCTCTGAGACATGCTCATCTTTAAAGTCTAAAACATAACTCTAGTCCTGCCTACTCCATAGAGCTGGTGGAGCATAAACTCTCTAATTTATGAAGACATTTAAAAAGTAATTAGCCCATGTCGAGTGCAAGTTATAAACAGGGCATTATTAGACAGTAGAATTTCTGCCTGGGGGAAGAAGTTTCCTGTTTAGTTGCACTCAGTGTCCTAAGCAGACTCTCTTAGAATTCTCTGCATTCACCTCCGTGAACCTAGCACAGAATAATTGTGCAGTGGGGATGCTAAGGAAGATTAAGTTTTTAGTTTATATGATTAGAAGCTGGTCCATTCAGCCCATTTACTTGGCCCATGACAATAGTATAAGGAAGAGGATAACTAGACATTCATCTTGGAGGTCAAAATTGGGATGGGTACTCCAGGAGTCTCTTCTGCTCTATTAAGTAAGAAAGTGTGAACAATGGTTAGGTGGCCTCCATCCTGAACACTAACTAGTGGACCGAGCTGATGCAAGGGTGGTGGCCTTGTTCCACTCTCCTGATCTCCTAATCTTGGGAAGTTCTTAGAGAGCTCAAGATGGAGCTTGGACTTTGACATCTAAGGACTTTCCCAGGGACAGCTCTGCCCCTCGGGAATGGGCCAATTTTCACAGATTCACTCATGATCCCTCTCTATGGACCCCGACCCTGTGTGGGACTGGGAGTGACACCATTCTCAGGTCAGGCATGGATCAGAGGTGCCACGTGCACTGCTGGAAACATGGACAGTGGGAGGAGTTCAGGCTGTTACCCAGGTAACAAAGCAGTGTCCCACATCCTCAGGCAGCTGCTCATACTTCTCCAGCTCTTTGAGGAAGATGCTGCAGGGGAGAGAAAGGCTGCATCAGATACCTCGGTACAGACTGAGGCCAATACAACTGAAAACTATCAATTATTTACCAGTGGCTTCTCTACTCTCTAAGTGATAATGTGGTGAGGTGCAGTTTTTATGTTGGAACTAATTTTACTAAAATGTCTGTTAATTGATTAATTAGTGCTACTTAAAATAATATTTCCCTCAGGGGCTCACATTTCTTGGGGTAAAACTAAAGAAATATTGTGCTTGTGACCTTTTATTTTATCAGCAACTATGAATCTATTTTTAATGCAAGTAATATGAGCATACTGTAAATATTTTTAAAAATATAGATATAAAAGAAGACAAAAATATCATCCATGACCCCAGAGATGAAGCAGAAAAAAGTTTAATCTTCAATGGCCCCTTTATAATTCTTGGCTTTCTTCTTATACCAATAGCCACTTTGTGCTAAAAATATGAGTTCAATTTAATGTTTTATAATACAGACATTATTAAGAAGGGAAATTTAATGGGGAAAAAGTCATAATATATCCCAAAGTTGAATTGAATTACTACTCAATTATTTTCTGGTGTGGATATCTATGTCATAGCTCTTTTTCATGTTAAGAAATAATAAAGAAATTATTACACCAACTTCAAATTAATGTATTAAATAATTGGTTTAGATTCAGAAAATATAAATTCTAACAAGAGAGCATTATTGGAATAAAATTTGCTTTTAAAAAATAAAAAGTTTTTCAAATAAAAAATAATAATGAGACTTTGGGGAAGCTTACTAATGGAAATGGAAATGCTTTAAACTTTATAAACAGCAATTTGGCAGTATCTATCAAAATCACAAATGTTCTTATCTTCTGACTCTGTCATTTTAATTCTGGAAATTTTCGTATAGTGATATCTACATGTATGAGGTGACGTATAGACATGACTATTAATTGTGACACTGGTTATTGTGGCAAATATGGTCTGCAGAGAACAAAGTATTTAAACTATGGTATATATGCAGAACTGAATACCACGTAGCTGTACAAAAAATGACAAAGCTTTCTGTTTTCATATGGAAGATCTTTAGGACAAAGTAAGTGGAAAGCTAAGAATTGTGCAAGCTGGGAGTGGTGGTGCATGCCTGTAATCCCAGTACTTGGGAGGCTGAGACAGGAGAATCATGGGTTCGAGGACAGCCTCAGCAAGTAGTGAGACTCTCATCAACCTAGTGAGACCCTGTTTCAAAATAAAAATTAAAAAAATAGGGCTGGGGGTGTAGCTCGGAGGTAGAATGCCCCTGCGTTCAATCCCTAGTAACACACACACGCACGCATGCACGCACGCACGCACACACACACACACACATACATACACACACATGGTGCAGAAGAATGTATATAATATTCTACTACCTTTTGTCTAAACAGGGAATATATATTCTATTTCCAATCCAAGAAACTAATAAAAATCATTACTATAGGGAACCAGGTGAAGGAACAGTATGAAAGACAGTGGTAGGTAAGACTTCTCAAAGCTTACTTTTCTATTTAATTTCTATTTTAAAATCACATGAAAGCATTGTCTTTAAAAATAAAATTAAAAGACAGGAAAGTAATCCTACATACTTAACTCTACCATAGGAAAAAAATCAATTTTATTTTTATTTGATTTGCTCTACTTGGTTGCTATTGTCCATATATCTTAGCAGTTTCTTATAATTAATTTTAATTGGTTATGAATTTTATATATGTGTTACTTTTGTTCTTCCTTCAGCAACACAGAAAGATGTTGCTTGGGAGTTTAAAAAATATATATGAACAATTTTTATTTTGTACTGGGGATTGAACCCAGGGGTGTTCTAACTCTGAACTACACCCCAGTCCTTTTAATTTTTTTATTTTCAAACAGGGTCTCATTAAATTGCTGAGGGTCTTGCTAAGTTGCCGAGTCTGGCTTTGATCTGCAATCCTCCTGTCTTAGCCTCCCAAGTACTGGGGTTACAGGAGTGCCCCACTGTGCCAGGCTCATAGGTACCATTTAAAAATATTTGGTAAGTCTTATTTGGAAAGCAAAAAATGCTAATAATGGTTGGTGGGATCATAAATGACTTTTTTCTTTGTCCATATGTAATTTAAGATTTTTTTTCTAGAATACATGGGCTTTGCTTGACTGATGAGAAAAAAAGTCACTAAGAAAATTCAGGTATGTTTGTATTTGTATATCTTTGATTCTCATTATGATGTATAACTACATTGCACCAATAGCAGTATAAAAAAAGAAAATTTGGGGGTCTTCCAGCAGTACCCATTTGGTGATAATCATCTTTCTCCTAATAAATGTGAATTTTAGAATATTCTGAATCAATTCATGGAGCAGAAGTAATTATAATGCAATCTGGGCTTTAGAAATGCAAATACAAAGTGCTCAAAGTCAATAAAGTGTCATATTTATTGCTACTTTCGAAAGGACTACAGGTGACACATTCAATATGTATTTAATAAGCATTCTAAAACAGATATAGAAAAAAGTACTGTAGAATGTTGTAACTGAAGATGAAACTTAGTTCAAGGCCCAAAGGGAAACATACCTTTTTGTTTAAAAAAAGAGGCAATATGGCTCATTGCTGAGTGTACATTCATACACACACATAGGGGTATATATATGTTTATGTTCATATATACATATATTCTTTTAATCTCTGGAACTGAATCCTAAAGACATTTATTACGTGGCGCTTTTTCACAAGTAACTCTAAATAATACGTCTTCAGAAGTAGTTTTTCACAGTGTATTCTTTACATGGTCATGTCTCACATTAGCCTTTAATATAAATCTCAGAGAAGACATGAACAGAAACCCAGCTGTGAGCCCTGATGGCCCGATCAGTGCCCGGGGGAGGGGCCTGGGCAAGTGGGGGAGGAAAATCTGATGAGCTATTTTAGGACTTATGAAAGAAAACCTTAGGACTGGTGAAAGAAAACAAAGTTGTTTTTTTTTTTTTTTAAAGAAGAATCTATGAAGAAAAGAGAGGTTGGGATGAGGGAAAGAGGAGAAAGGAGAGAATCTGGAGGCCCCAAGCACCTAGGATATGGCTCTCAGCTTGCAGGAAACCTCCACTTCCCCACTGTGAAGCTATCTTTATCCATAAGAATATTATTATTCTCACTTGAGTCCTCTGAACTCTGACTCCTGGGGCACATAGGCTCTTCTTTAAGTGTGACCAGAGAAATGGTGAGCAGCCTGGATGGTGGCATCCCATGCAGGATATGAATGGTATTTTTGTTCCAGAAATTGCAAGAACACCTATTTCCTTGGCTTATGAGCCAAGGTCAATGGACCTGGTCACTTAAAGGTAATTTAAGCAAACATTAGCAATTATACCCATGGAACTCATCATTGATCTAGATGAAGACAGTGCAAGAAATTATTTAAAATCCTAGTAATTCAAATAGACCAATACCATAATTTGTGTGTGTGTGTGTGTGTGTGTGTGTGTGTGTGTGTGTGTGTTAGCAGCAACCAAAAACCTACAGGAAGATGCTTGGTTTGAAAATTCTCAGGAAATGAAAATGCTATCAACAATTAAATGCATGGCAAATGATTTCTATGACTAATAATTTTCTATAAAATGACTTTTTTAGAACAAGAGATAAACATAACAGTTTCATTAAATGTACACATACATTGGATCTTCACAGGAAGTAAAATCTGAAGAAATAACGGAAGTGTGATGCTTTTATACGTTTTAGACGAAGAACAATAAGTTTGTGAAGAAATGGTGGGACAAATGGGTATCTGGACCAGGGTGGTAAACTCTAGAGATGTCACCAAGAGATATAGGGATGTAAAAGCTAGTGGAAGATAAGTATTACTTCAGAGTTTGTTAATTCGGTTTCACTGCAGCCCCAATGACCACTCTCTGGTCATTGGCAAAAATGGCTGCCTCAAGCCGGGCGTGGTGGCGCACGCTTGTAATCCCAGTACTTTGGGAGGCAGAGACCGGAGGATCCAGGTTCAAGGCCAACCTCAGCGCACATGCGAGCGCGCGTGATCTCTCTCTTTCTCTCTCTCTCCTCTCTCTCTCTCTCTCTCTCTCTCTCTCTACCTAGTGAGGCCCTCCGCAACTTTGTGAGACCCGGTTTCAAAAATAAAGCATAAAAAAATAGGGCCAGGGGTGTAGCGCGGAGGTAGAACGCCCCTGGGTTCAATCCCTGGTACCGCAAAAAAAAAAAAAAAAAGGCTGCCTCATTTTTTTCAACCCAAGGGACAGAAGTGAGTTTCTTATATTCCCCAATTCAAGGTACATTTGATCACCTCAGCCCTGTCCCTTCATCCCACACCAGAAACTTCAGCCTGCGGTGGCGATGAGGAGAGAGGCGTGTGAGGGCCAGACTCCCTCTCAGCACCTTCCCGTGCAGCCTCCGACCTCAAGCAGCAACCTGCTCCCTGCTCCCTGCTCCCTGCTTCCTGCTTCCTGCACTGCTACCTGCTGAATGCCTTTTGTCAGTATTTCCTTATTTTGTCTAACTTTCATGATCAGATGAGTAGAAACTTAAAGCAATCATAAACAATTAATGTTTCATGTTAAATAAATGTAAACAATTAATCTTACATTTAATATTCATATTCACTAAGTGCTGTTTAGCAACTAGGTATGAATGCTAAGAAGTTAGTTTATCAACTAAAATTCACATGAATTTGACACATCCAAATAAAATGTCTGGACCTCGTCTTCCTTTGGGTATTCCTTGATATCATGCTTGATGTTGACAGCTTACTGAAAACACAAACAGCAATAACAAGACCACAGCTTCATTTGCATAGGTTTCTCTCAAGGGCTATGTAAGGCCTGTAATTATCCCTTAGAAGGTGGGTTTGGGGCCCAAGAAAATCACAACAGGTCTCCCCCCTCCTCTTTCCTTAACATCAGAATATTAATAAAATGGCAGCTGGATTCTCTGGCTGTGTCACTAACTGGTTGGGGTAGGTCACAAATCTTTGTAAGCCTCAGTTTCTATAAAACGAGGGAGCAGAACTAGATTATCTTTAAAGATTTCTTCCAGATTTTATATTTAACAGTTCTGCAAAAAGGGATAAAACTAACACCAAAGGCATTTGGAGTGGAGGAAGAAGCATAGAAAAGACAGATTTTAGCAAGATGTGTGGGGAAAGGCGCCCTTGGTGTGGCCTTGCCCAGAGGCTGCACGTGGGGTTTTCTCACCACCTGGTGGAGCCAGCGCTTTCTGTTTGGCTGCGGGTCAATCACGGTGTTTCAAGCCAGTGGCAAAACCAACCAGTATTTTGGCAACCAGCATTAAAAAAAGAAGAGGAGGAGGAAGAAAGAGAACCTAACTCAAAATATCATGGTATATCACGGTGCACCACACATAGTAAGGGTGTTGTTTTGCAAAATTTAATTTCCCTATTATTTGTAGTGTATAAGGATGTGTATGTATGCCAGGACATAATATATAGTCTTTTTTTTTACCCCCATGATACGCATTTGAAAAATACCATCTTGCCGGACGTGGTGGTGCACACTTGTAATCCTAGTACTTTGGGAGGCGGAGACCAGAGGATCCGGGTTAGCAGTCAGCCTCAGCTCTCTCTCTCTCTCTCTCTCTCTCTCTCTTTCTCTCTCTCTTTCTCTCTACTTAGTGAGGCTCTCAGCAACTTCGTGAGACCCAGTTTCAAAATAAAGTATAAAAAATAGGGCCGGGGTATAGTGCGGAGGTAGAATGCCCCTGGGTTCAATCCCCGGTACCGCAAAAAAAAAGAAAAAGAAAAAAATACCATCTTGCTCATTCTCCTGAATGTGAGGATGGTAGCCCCATGCAGGTCTCCATCTTTATCCACCTGTCTTCTTTTCCCAATCCTTTCCCCTCTGTGCCTCTCTCTTTCTAAATCAATCTACCTACCTACATACCCATGCTCCCACCATTTCCTCCTTCCTTCTCCTCTCTCTCTCTCTCTCTTCCAATCCCTCCCCATCTATTCCCTTCCTCCTTATTATCCAGCCCTGCCTGGGGTGGGGATGCAGGAGAGAGGCAGACAGCCTTGTCTATTGACCCCAGCTTTCTGGTCCAACCCTTGATGATTTACTACAGGTAATTATTGTGGGGTCCAGGACCTGACTGACATAGCAGTAGAAGAAATAGGTAGAAATATTCCTCAAATTTGAGGATCCGCATGAAAGCTGGTTAGCTGTGAATCAAATCGACTACATTTGGCAGCCATAACCAGGGGTGTCTGCAGTGGGGAGGAGAGGGAGCACTGAAATGAGTGACTAGCCCCTGGACTCTAATGCCTGATCTTTTAGGGATAGTGATCTTTTAAGGATGTTGCCCTGGGCAAGGCAGTGCCTCCTCTCTGGTCTCAGTCTCCTTATCTGTAAGTGGACAGGGCTGAATTTGATGGTTGAAAGGACACTCTGAGCCCTCACAGTGGAGATTTTATAAAAAATGTTATTGTTGAGATTCATGTAACCCCATATCTCCAAATAACTGAAAAGGAAGACATTCAGATTTAACTTCTGAAAGTGATGAACATTTTAAACAAAAAGCTGTCCTTACCAAGGTTGAATATCTAACAATCAACGTGAAAACAAATGATTCATTGGAATTACAAGCTGCAGGTTAGGTTTGGGGCACCTATTTATGAAATGTACTCTTTTGTCTGAGTGCTGTAGAAAGGTTTAGCAAAATGTAAAGAAAATAGGTCTAAGTCTTGTGTAAATAAGCAAATTTCATGATCTTTATGTTTAGTTGTATAGAAAAGGTTTGTAGTGCAAAATGGGGAGAGTGGAGGGCAAAATTCTACTTCAACCTATAATTGGTATAAAGCTACCACATGTAGGTATTAAATTCTTCATGTTAATTGTTCCTTACAGAAATTTAGGTGCTTGGGAATTCTTCCATTCAATACCTATAAGACAAAGGTCCTTGAGACAGATTACACACACTTGAAAATACAAACACACACATACACACACCCCTAATCTTAGATACCGTTTTTCAAAGTGACACCATTTAGATGGATCAATACTAACTAGCTGAGATAATGTAATGTGTTCACCATATAACCGTTGGTTTAGGTACTAATTTCCTAGTGACTCAGATAATTAGGTTATCCAAGCAGTGTCACTATCAATCCTTCTTACTCTCTGTCTCTCAATTTCTCAAAATTCTTCCCTCCTCCTTCCCTCCCTTTATCTCTCTGGCTTACAGGCAGATAACCTGAACTATGCACCAGAAATGGGAGGAGTATGTTTCTCTGATAGGAAGTACTTAATTGCAACTTTGGAAACACATAAACAATTGGAGTTTAAAGAACCCTTTTGATATTTTCAGGCTAACAAGTGACTATTTCAGAGAAGCAGTGTATTTCTGAAGAATAAATAAGTGCTCGGACAATTGCATGGTCCTCCCATAAAGAAGCTCCCAAGAAACTCCTTCATTTGGAAATCCCATTATTTTGCTGGTCTAGGACACTTTGGTGGCGGTTGGGGAAAGTCATACTGAGAGGTTTTTCTCTGACTTGAGACTTTCATAAGATATATATCATGTAAGGCATTAGTTGTAAGTCTGAAAACTATAATTTTATTTTTAGCTTATCCATCATCCATCCATCCATCCATCCATCCATCCATCCATCCATCCATCCATCTACCCACCCACCCACCCACCCACCCTATACTTATTGCAAATTCACAATGTGCCAGGAACTGGGTTACACAGTGAAAGACATGTTTCCTAAAGAGATTTAAAGTCCTTGCATTTTCTAAATTGGGTCAGTTGTCATTTTATCTCTTATTTATTAAAGATTTTTAGAGTGTTACATTTCTCCACTAATCAAAACTTGTGTAGCTTAAGTAGAAAGCATACATTAGAAGGGTAGTAATGTTTTAGCCCCCAGATAATGTAGAAAATTAATATATAGTATGATATACTTGGATGTTCCCTTGAGTTGTAGATAATTTAAAACATTAATTTCTTTTGGTCTATAGCTTTCTAAATACATTACAGAGTTCCTTCCTTTTAATGCAGACCATATGAATGATTCAGGGTTATTACTAATATCAATTATTATGCTACACTGCAATACAGTGGCTGTGTTGGACCGTATAGTAAGATACAGGATGCTTCTGCAGCAGTGCTGAACAGCTCCTGTACACTATGAGTTATTTTATTGCTATATATATCTCTATCTGTCTTTTTTCCTGTTGGTCTTTTTTTTAACTACTGTTCAAGCTCTTGATTCTCACAGTATTTGTTACTTCTCAACTGCTGTGAGCTTGTAAACTATATAACCAAGAGGTAAACCGGTTGGTAGAGGAGACAAAAAGGTGTTTCCTTAAAAAGACAAAAACTTCATCTTTGTGACATTTCTATTTTGTTGCCCAGAGGCTGGTCTTTGTTTTCTTCTTGTTTCTTCATAATGTTCTATAGGTAACATGTGCTTGGTAGCTATATTCTTGATAATTGTATTCATTCCTCTTTTTACAGAGTATTCTATTTTTTTTTTTTTTGCAGTACTGGGGATTGAACCCAGGGGCATTCTACCTCCGAACTATCCCCCAGCCCTATATTTTTTATTCTTTATTTTTGAAACAGGGTCTCATTAAGTTGCAGAGGGCCTCACTAAGTAGCTGAGGCTGGCTGCGAATCTGCGATCCTCCTGTTTCAGCCTCCCAAGTACTGGGATTACAAGTGTGTGCCAGCACGCCCAGCTACAGAGTATTCTAGACAGTTTAATTTTAAAAGGATTTCTTAGAACTATATTTTGTAACTGGCAGGTAGATTTTCAGCTATTTAAGAAACTACAAAACTGTTTACCATGGCTTGCTAGAATGATATCATGAAACCAGAATAAGAGGTGTAGCTGTGCTAGATATTTTGTTATAATTGTTCAATTTTGAAATGAATATTCTTTTTCCCCCATACATTGATTTGGCAAAAGTAGGGTTCAGAGGAAGTGTGCGTTGTCATCCCAACACTTCCATACTTAGCCAATTTGGAAAGGACATCGAGAAAGTGAGACTCATTGACTGAATCCCAGAGACCATAAGTCAGACAAGTAAATAACATGACTTACCATTCTCCAGTCCGAAGTCTTCTCAGATAGCCTGAAGGAGATGGGATGATTCTGAGCTGGGCTCAGATGATTGAGTTTGGGATCAGTGGTCAAGAATGGATTCATTGGGGTCATATTAATGATAGGCATGAGGACAGAATACGTCTTTGTCTGGAGATTGCCAGACAAAACAAATGGGTAGGGTTAAAGTTTACAGTTTTATTTTTAAAGACTGGGAACTTTTACTAAGTATTCTAGAAAGTCAGGAGGGTTTTTTTCCCCACATAATGCTTTAATAATCTGATAAGGTTAGTATGTCATGGGAGCTACGTATTCTGTTTCTTTAAACTGATGACATAACAGGGATTAAACATCAGGAGGGGAGTGACTCTCTACCCCTTAGACCTCACAGAGTCCCAGATCCTTTTACCACTAACTCTTGCTTGTCTCTTGGTCATTCTTAGCACAGAGCCAGACTGAGGTTCATTTGCTAGAGCAGGTCTGGCTTAGTATAGTAGACATTTTCCACTTGTGGCTATTTAATCTGAGTTTCTTAAAATTAAATAAAATTAAAACTTCAGCTTCTCAGTCAGTAGCACTAGTTCAATAGCTACCCATATCTAATGGCTAGAGTGTTGGGCCGTGTAGATCTAGGACATTTCCATCACTGCGGAGAGCTCCACTGGACAGTGTTGTTCTAGGCATGCCAGTGTGGCTCCCTGTACACACAGCCTCCCTGGGAACCATCTCCAGCATCTCCATCTCAGCTCAGTAAATTCCTGCACTAGCCTGACCTTGCCTTCTCTGCAGCCTGAGGACTTCAGCTAGAGGATTTCATGTCCTGTGTCTTCAGATTCTCTCCACTTGTATTTTGGAAACTGAGGTATTTCCATTGTTTGGTCATGTAACCAATAATGCCAATATTCTTTTTTTTTGTATTGGGGATTGAACCCAGGGGCCCTCTACCTTTGAATTATATCCCCAGCCCTTTTTATGTTTTTATTTGAAACAGGGTCTCTCTAAGTTGCTGTAGGTCTCACTTAAGTTGCTGAGGCTGGTTTTGAACCTGATTACACCAATGTTCTTGCTGACCCTCTATAAACACCAAATATGATTCCTATGCTCTGGAAAAGATTCTTATATCATGTTGGCAGCTAGAAAAGTGGGTGGTGAGGTTTTAGGCTTCTACAATTCTACTTATTTCAACAAAACATAGTGTCAACTGATGTTCTCTTCTATAAATTGTCAAGAAGTATGTTGTACTTAGTATTTCTATTATTTTTATCATTGTTTGGTTGAGGATGGGGATGATGGGATAGCTGGGGATAGAGGGAATATTTAGGTGGAGAGAAAACTGTAATGGAATTTGAAAACCAAAGATCACAATGTAGGATGGTTAGCCTCAGGTGAATTCTACTGTCAGGATTTCCCACAGGTTTAATGAGGAGAAGCTACTTTTGTTTCCTCCAAGCCTGGTAACTGATCTGGTCCTGCAGATGAGGATGCTGCCCACTGGGACCCTCAGGAGAACTACGGAGGGATGCTGCTGAACACGTGACTTCACTCTCCACTAGAACAACTGAGGAGGAAGGATGAGCTAGAAAGCAGTCTGACAGCACCTGACCTACAGAACTGACCAGGTAAGACTGTACAGGTAAGATGTCAGAAGCACTGATCAGCTTTGATGCATTTGCTGGGAAGTGTTGTCTGGTACTTGTGACCATAAGTGTGCTTCCCTGCACCCACCACCAACCTACTTGTTATGAAAGTCGTAGATCTCCTGGATGTTGCCAAAGATGATATGCTCTTTATTGAGGATCCCAGGGGGGATCTCCTCCACACCACTGGTCATTTCCCACAGGTAGGTCTGTAAGACAGCCACAGTACCATCACCAGCAAGCACACCACAAGAAACTCAGACAAATAAAGAGGCTCTCAAACATGTGGGGCAAGTCTCAGACTGGAAACACATGTAGAGTTTTAATAAAAAAGTGAAGTTTTAAAAAAGCAGAGCAGAAGGAAATAAACCCCAAACCTTCCGTTATCCTGAACTTTAGCAAGCACACACTCCACGATCTTCTTGCTATTTATTAAATGTGTAAGGATTTGAGTGTGTGTGGGGAGAGCGGGGGTGCAGATTTTCAGATCCAATTTAAGTTCATTGAATGTGTCATGGTTTTGAATTGAAATGCCTTACATACTTTTTTTTTTTTGGAGGTAGGGGGAGTTGGATCTAGCTCGTCCAAGAAAAATGTAGCTTTTCTTTTCAAAAGCACTTTGAACTCCCATGCAATTACGGTTGACTCTGGGAGATGGATTTCCTCTGGTTGGCTTTTTTATTTGTGACTCTCTGGGAGAAGAACAAGAGCTCTGAACTGCTCCTGAGGACTTGACAATGGCATGGATGCCATTTTTCTAATAGAGTTGTGAACTGATTACTGCAAGACTTACCTCCAAGCACTCATGTAAGTCCCTGACATAAGCCTTCTCTGTCTGGAGTAGTTCAGCCATAATAAATCTAGGAGGAAACAAATGGGTTCAGTTGGTTACAGATACAATGCCTCCCTTCCTTCAAACTTCGCTTCCCCACCCTAGCATTTATGACATTCTCTAGGGTCCTATTTTTCTACTTTGCCAACAAACTGCTTCCCTCTCCTATGAGTCACGCTCACCCTGATCCTTTGCCCTGTATCCCTTCTGCACATTTGTGCTCAGCCAGTTCCATGTTCTCTCTCCTTTTCTCACCCAGTCCCACCATACTGTGATTCTGCGCAGATATGCACATGCTCTCAATTGCATTGTGTGTATGCATGTGTGCCCAAGATGTAGGACCGTTCATATTCTATCACGCCAACCACGTCACTTCATCTCAGCTTCCTACATCTCTCTTACAGCTCCCATAATGAATTCTGCTCAGTATAGTTTGTAGACTTATACCAAAACAGTTCTCAGTACCATAAGTTAAACCAGGTTTCAAGCCAGGCAAAAATCCCAACACACCACTGAGATCAGGGGTTAGCAATATTTTTTTCCATAAAGAGCCAGATAGTATTTTTTGGGCCATTCAGACTCTGTCACAACCACTCAGCGTTGCTGTTGTAACATGAAAGAAGCCATAGATATGTGCTAACAAAAATAAGCGTGGCTGTGTTCCAATAAAACTATTTGTGGATGCTGAAATTTAAATCTCATCTAATTTGCACAGGTCCCAAAATAGTATTCTTCTTTTGATTTTTTCAACCATTTAAATATGTAAAAATCATTTTTAGCTTATAGACTATATAAAATAGTGAGTCAAGTTTGTCCTATGGGCCACAGTTTGCTGACCTCTGACCCAGATTGTCCTATTAAATATTTAGACATTATATCTAGTGGGAATTGTTCACATCATAAACTGATGTGCATAGATCCACACGTGCTCAGCAGAAGTTATCAATGCTAGGTGAAGGCTCTTCAGTTTACCATAAAGAGAAGTTTGTTCTATATATCTTTAAGAAGAGGATTTCCCTCCTCTATAAGTCCCTAAATAACACAATGGATTTGGACAATGTTAAACTTATGATACAGGGCTTCATTGGAGTATACTTATGTTTTTACCTCCATAAATTTTTATTAGGAATAGTGCTTGTTAGCTGGCATATGATATCTAATTTAGCACAAACTATATACTTACACATTTATCTTATGTTTTCTATACCAGCTTTTCATTTAATTCATAATGAGGATCCTTATTTTCAGGTGTACAATCACACGAAAAATTTGAGAAATATTGTCCCCAAAGTGCCCTCTCTAGAAACTTCATAAGAAATATTAAATGAGTAGCAGCTTTTCCTGGACCTTTATCTTGTAGGTTTTTCTTAAGGCAATACATGGTTCTGGCAGTGGCCTTTCTACTAAAATTAAAGGACTGATTCAAAAATTGCTCTTTTGTGGCTGGAAGTATAGCTCAGTGGTAGAGCTCTTGCTTCACATGTGTGAAATGCTGGGTTTGATCCTCAACACTGAAAACATAAATAAATATCCCCCCAAAACAAAACAACCCCCCCACTCTTTTACTGAAGTTAATTAGCTCCTATCTTCCTATTCTTACTCGATTTGTAAATTGGAAAGTGTATAAATTTGGGAAGTAAGACTTGCTTCTCCAAGCCCCAGGCTCCATAGTTATAAAACAGCTGATCCCACAGGATTGCAGCAAGGATTAAACAAGATCATGTAAGCAGAGTGCCTAGTACACAGGAGGTGCCGGGGAAACTTTTAGTGATTAAATCTGTATATTGTTATGAAACCAGGAAGATCAGAGGGAACATGAGCTGCTGGGCTTTGAACAGTTGTCTTTGATTTCATTGCCTTGGGTTTCTTCATTGTTCTTTTTTTCCCGTCTGCTTCCTGCAGTTCTACCTGTCTTTCTTCATAATTTATCTCTACTACGCTCCCCCTCCAATTTTGTTTTATTTTCCACCCATCCTTTACCCATCCTCTGGCTATTTGGTGTCCCAGAAAGAACCGAGGAGGAAGATTTGGCCAAGTGTAGTCTCTTCATTCTCCTCCCTGCTACAGGTAGAAATGCATCCACTAGAGTTCACGTTGAAGTCCTAACCCACAGCACGTCAGATTTTGACCTTATTTGTAAAAACAGTCATTGCAACATGGAGGCCCTGACTCTAACACGACTGATGCTCTCGTGAAAAAGGGAGATGTGGATGCAGGCACACATAGTAAGAAGAACACCATGTGAACATGATAACAGCCACTTCTGAGCTGAGGAGAGAGGCCTGGGACAGATCCAACCCTCACAGCCCTCAGAAGGAACCAACCCTGCTGACACTTGATTTCAGACTTCTCACCTCCAGAGCTGAGACAACACATTTCTGTTGTTTAAATCACACAATTTGTGACACTTTGTTACACAGCCCTAACAAACTAATGCACTCCCCATGGGGAACAATCTCTGACTTCACAGACCAGCTTTGGTTTCCTTAGTGCCAAGAAAGCTGTGGTCCTACTTCATTTCGATAAAAAAAAAAAACAACTATACAGAGCTACCTAATTCTAGAATATACTATTTCCCCCCTAGCATCACCTAGATTTTGTCAAACTATTTTTCAAAAAGTCCTTAAGAGGGCTGTCAAAAGGGACAGGTGGCAGTGAAAACCAAGCCCAGTCACGAGGAGACTACTGGCTATGGGGAGCGGGGTGGGAGGAGTTCCCCAGCACGCACTCTTTCTTCCGGGCTGATTTCCGCTTCTCCTCATTGACTTCGTGGTTGGCATCTCGTAGTTTGACCTCACGATCAGAAAGGCTTGCTGGGATGATGTCGAGCTCCAGGTCCTTGTTGTCCTACATACAGAGGGATCACAGAGGTCATCTTGGAGAAGCGTTAGGAAAGTCACTCACCCGAGTTGGGGGAGATAGTAAAGTAGAAAAACAGAAAAGGGTGAAGAGATGGAGGCCTCTACAGATGCCCACCCACAAGCACTCTTCTTCATGGGGTAATTCTTCTTTTCAAATAAGAACAACATAAGATGTTCAGGTCAAAGGTTTAGTGCTCATATCCATGACAATAGGCATTATGTATCTGTATCCCAGAGGTCTTTGGTCCTGATTAAATCTAAACATGCCCAGGCATAAATTAGTCCAAGATTGGTTCTTTACCAGTAACATAAATGTGAAACAGAAACACATAAAGACATAAAAATAACCTTTCATTTGTCGAGGGAAAATAATCAAACTATTTTTATTTAAACAAGGAATTTCCCTCGGAAATAGCTAAATGATTGAACAATGACTAAACTTTCTAATTGCTCATTCCTGTTTATTTCAACCATCATTTATACAAGATGGAACCCCTAGGAAAAACTCAGAAAAGACTCTGACTAGAGCCCGGGGGAGATGTTAACTGACTCCACTTTTAGTGGTTTGACCACTTCTCTCTAGGCCGCTCTGCCTCAGAGCATGAGCCTATTTAAAGATTTACGAATTAGAAATCTTAGGATTAAATTGCCAGGCTGTATTTATCTCTTAATTCATAGGTTACTGACCCCTATTATAAAGAAGAGATTAAAAGTCAGTCTTCCTTTGCTTCATGGCAAATGGTACCTTTTTTCAGTGGAAATGTCAAATAGCCTTTGTACAAATTGCACCCCTTATTCTTGAAAGAGCACTATTATCCATACTGAGGACTCTAATCATTTGCTGATTAACATAATTGAGCAGAAGATGGTACTGATGAGGGCAAAATCAAGGGGTTAGCCCTCAAAGTCAACAGTTAACTACACAGAAAAACTCTATTCTGTAGCCACAGGCTACGCTCCCTGGCCAGCCAATTTTACAATATATAGAGCACCAACCATGGAGTCTAGAGGTAAACGGATCAGCAAGATCCTTCCCCCTTTACTCAAAAAACACACATGGAGCTGGGCGTGGTGGCACACGTTTGTAATCCCAGTACTTGGGAGGCTGAGACCGGAGGATCTGGGTTCGTGGCCAGCCTCAGCTACTTAGTGAGGCCTCCGCAACTTAGTGAGACCCTGTTTCAAAATAAAGAATAAAAATAGGGCTGGGAGTGTAGCTCGGCGGTAGAATGCTCCTGGGTTCAATCCCTGGTTTTGCAAAAAACCCCCCCAAACCCCCCCAACCCCCCCCCCCCAAAAAAAAACATGGCCAGAGCTCTGGGGTCAACAGCTCAGAAGGGCTGCTCTGGAAACGCTCTTTACCTCAGTGGTGCTGAGGGTATGACAGGGAGGACGCCTCAGTCAGCAACACCCCATACCCACCTCTGTGTTGACTCCCAGGGCTTTCTCCAGGGAGTACCGGTACTTCCCCATCCTCAAGGAGAAATCTCTGTAGTGCTTGTCCACGGTGGTCACCCATTTCCTTATCTCTGTGGCGTGAATGTGGCCTTTTTCCACAAAGCTATCAGCCAGTTGAATCAGAAGCTTCACCTTCTCCTTTGTTTGCTGCCCCAAGAGATGGTCTGAAGTTACTGGATTACATCACTCTTGTGTCCCCCACCCCAGGTCACCATCTCTCCACACAGCCATAGGGACCTCAGAGCCACACTGCCTGGGTTTATGCCCCAGCTTTGTCACTCACTAGATGGGAGATCTGCAGCACATTACTAAAACCCTCTGTGCCCTTTGGGTTCCTTTACTCATATAACAGGGGTCATAATAGAATCTGCATTGTAGGGAGGTTGTGAGCTTTAAATGAGCTGATAACATAGAATGCTTAGATCAGTGCCTGGCACACAGCAGGCTCTTGCAATGACCACGGTGAGAACCCAGTAAGCCATGATGCCAGCCTTTATTATGATCATCTTGCATTAACCTGGGCATGATGGCACATGGCTGTAATCCCAGGTACTAGGGAGGCTGAGGCAGGAGGATTCCAAGTTTGAGGCCAGCCTGGACAACTTAGCAAGACCCTGTCTCAAAATGAAAAAGTAAAAATGGCTGGGGATGTAGCTCAGTCATGGAGCACTTGTCTAGCATGTGAGAGGCCCTAGGTTCAATCCTCAGAAACACACACACACACACACACACACAATCTCATGCATTAATATAGTCTTTATAGGTTTATAGAGTATATTATCATTGTGTCTGAGACTCATGACTCTTAAAGCATCCTTAAGAAGTAGGCAGAGGCTGGGCATGGCGGCACATGCCTGTAATCCCAGTACCTGGGAGACTGAGATAGGAGGATTGCAGGTTTGAGGCCAGCCTCAGCAACTTAGCAAGGTCCTTAGCAACTTAGCGAGACCCTGTTTTAAAATAAAGTAAATAGAACTGGGGGTATATCTCAGAGGTAGAACATCCCTTGGTTCAATCCCTAATACCAAGAAAAAAAAAAAGAAAGAAATAAAAAAGAGAATTAGGTGGAAGAAGGTGGTATGGGTCTCTGAGTCATAGATGAAAAAAACCTGAGGTTTAGTTTTTAGGGCAGGCCCAAATTTATACTACTTGTAAGTGATGGGGACCGTTTGTCTCTGATCTCTTGTTCCTAGTTCTTTCCCTTCCTGTACCAGCCCAAGGTCAGCTCTAAACATCACATAAGTTAGCACATGCTAGGATTCAAAGAAATCCAACTAGCAATTTACTTAATAGTAAATTGTGTAAATTTAATAGTAAATTCTGTCCCTCTTACCACAAGGATCTTGTCTTTAGTTTCCATTAGAGAGAACAAGGAAAGGGTTAATGGAGCTAGTGTCTGCTAGAGGGCTAATAAGGTAAAGCTCTGACATGTACTGAGTTAATTTCATTTCTAGAAGGATTTGTTCAACATCTACTCTGTCTATAGCCCTGTGCAGAGAGCTGTGGGACCGGGTTTGAGGGGGGGGGAGGTAAACAAAAGGAGAAAAAGAAGATGTTCATTTTCCCCAGACTATAATCTCTAGAGGGGACAAGATTTTCACATAGAATAGTTAAATAACTCAGGGCAGCATGTAATTGAATGTCTATATGACAAGTATGTACAGTTAACACAGGAATTACACCCCCAGTCCTATTTTATTTTTTATTTAGAAGCAGGGTCTCACTAAGTTGCTGGGGGCCTCACTAAGTTGCTAAGGCTGGCCTTGAACCTGTGATCTTCCTGTTTCAGCTTCCCAAGTAGTGGGAATACAGGCATGTGCCACCACTCCTGGCTTCATCTTTAATCTTGAGTTTGGGTTTTGAAACTGTAAAATCTATCAGGGAAGACTGATAAATCTTAAAGGAAAGAACAAATGTTTAAATAATATTCTTTTTTTTGCAGTACCAGGGATTGAACCCAGGGGCATTCTACCTCCGAGCTACACCCCCCGGCCCTATTTTTTATCCTTTATTTTGAAACCAGGTCTCATTAAGTTGCAGAGGGCCTCACTAAGTAGCTGAGGCGGGCCGCGGACCTGGATCCTCTGGTCTCAGCCTCCCAAGTACTGGGATTACAAGTGTGCGCCACCACGCCCGGTTGTTTAAATAATATTCTAAGAAGAAAAATTATGAAAGTAGGTTCAAAATGTGGACCATGCTACAATGTAGATAACTGAGGGAAACTGAGGCAGAAAATCACTGGAGCAGTTGTCACAAAGACAGAAGAGCCTTTCTTTATTCTACCACCTTGGCCTCCTATCCAGCTCCCCTACTCTCTATTTTCCAGGTTCATCCACAGTCCTTCCTGTGAGAGACTGACCCTCCCAAGAAATGCCAGAGATGCAGGCAGAGTGCTTTGCCTGCCACATGGCCAGGGAGCCTGGGGCTCCGCTCTCCACTAGCTCACTCAACACACTGAACCCTCCTATCTCAGGATGGTGGGATGGGAGTCAAGGGGCCGGGAGAGCTTTGGAGTGCAGGAGAGGAGATCAGTGTGAGGACAGAAGACATATCCCTCAGCCATAAAAAGGCAGAGTAATAACATCAGGAACTGGTTATGAAACAATACCTGATATCCAAAGAACATCTACACTGCATTATTGCATTTTTGGTCTTTTCCTGAAAACAGCTTTCTTAGGCTTGCTATTTACTTAAATCAGAGCTTAATATTTGTGGCTATCATCAAGAAATCCACTTTTATGTAAAAGTCCTGGAAGTATATATTCTGTGTTCTTGGTAAGTGACTTCTCTTATGAGCTGGGGCTGTGCGGCTCTAGCAGAGGAATTGCTTCCTGAAGCATCAAAACTGTGATTCAGTCTCCACAAGGAGGATGGTTTGTGCTCAAGAATATTCCAGGTACCCATGGAGGCTGGGGGGCAAACAGTAAATGAACAGTGTGGACAAGTTCTTCCCCGTGTCATCCTGCCTACCGTGGGAGCAGCCCCTGTCTGCACTACTTTTCGTGCCCCTGAACTTCAGCCATATTGGATGTCATGTGTCCCTCCTGCTGTGGTGGGGCTTCTACTCAACCCACTTTCAATTCAATGCCCCTCTCTTGTCTCCTTTCCTCTCTCCAAGACAGGCAGGTGATGCCCTTCCCTGGGTTCCCACAGTGCCACATTCGTGCCTCTCTGTCAGCATGCATCACTTTGAGTTATCAGACCGTGAACCCCCAAAAGGTGAGCACTGTATCTTATTCATTTGCCTATCTCCAGCATATGAAGAGTAGACATACCATGAATGCTGGATGGAGGAATTAGTGAATGAAGATGCAAATCCTGGGTGTGTGGGGTAAAGCTAGACCAGTGAGAGGTGAGGGCTTACCCTGGGAAGAATTAGATGACGAACTTGGCCTATGAACTGGAAAAGCCCACTGAGACACCAGCCACGGCCATGCCTCCCAGAGTGCAGCCCGGAGTGTTTTCTTGCACATAGTGACTAGAGTAGCACCTCATGACCTGCCATAATCCCAGGTGTAGCTGATGAGATCAGAGGCAAAAACTTGTCCCAGGGGGCAGCCCATTGATTTGTGGCCAGTGACTTCTGACGTGTCCTGGCCTAAAATGCTCTGTCTAAACAGAGACAGTGGTGACATGCTGATCAACTGAGGTTGTTTCTCTGGGGATTTGAATTGCAGAGATAGGGGTCTGGGTGGTTGGTTGCAGAAGTGAAAACTCAGAAAGGAGAGGGGAGAAGAAAAAGGAAGCCAAATCCTAGTAATGGCCAACACTGCAGAGATCCCTGAGCCCCTGCTCTGGGGAGAGGACTAGATAGCATGGTTGTTTGAGCTGCTCTTGGTCTGGGGTTACATCCTAATTGGAATCTATAGCAGTTAGACAATTCCTTCCTTCCTTCCTTCCTTCCTTCCTTCCTTCCTTCCTTCCTCCCTCCCTCCCTCCCTCCCTCCCTCTCTCCCTCCCTTCCTCCCTTCTCCTTCTTCCCTCCCTCCTTCCTTCCATTCCTCTCTCCCTCCCTTCCTCCATCTCTCCATACTGAGTATTCAACCCTGAGGCATTCTACCTCTGAGCTATACCCCCAACCCTTTTGATTTTGAAACAGGATCTCACTAAGTTGCTGAGGCTGGCCTCGAGCCTGCCATCCTTCTGTCTTAGCCTCCTGGGTACTGGAATTACAGGTGTGCACCACCGTGCCCAGTTAATCCTACATTTCTTGTTCTTCCCATGCAGCTGAATCACTCAGCTTTTCCTGGAGTCTTGGGAGGTCCAGCTACATAATTTCTATCCTCTTTCTTTCCACATGCAGCCATACAATACCTTCCCCTTCATAACTCAAGCCAGTTTGAAACTCACATTTGCCACCAAAGACGGTAACTTACATAGCCTGATAAAGCAGGGGTCAGATTGCGGCGGCTGTTGAATGATAGGTTCAGAAGCATGGACATGATCTGTAAACAGATCATGGGGACTTTGGGAACTATAATTCACCTGGGCCTGAAAATCTAGACCTGACAGCTCATGTATCTTGGTCTGCACATGTCTCCTAATGTATACGCTGCCCTTTTCATTTTGAATTCTATGTTATCTACTGGAAAAATAGAGCTTAAAGAAGCATTCTATTTTTCCTCTCTCCTTCCCTTCTCCTTCCTTCCTCTCCTCTCCCTTCTCTTCTTTCTTATTTTCTTTGATCAGTTAACATCTTTTTATCTAATTAGTGAACTTTCCTCTGAATAACATTTTTAAGAAGTCCTCTCATCTTTAGACCTTTTTTGGTTTGTGTGGTACTAGGGATTGAAACCGGGGGCTTTCTACCTCTGAGCTACACCCCAGCTCTTTAATTTTTTTTAAATTTTGAAACAGGGTCTCATTAAGTTACTGTGTGCTGGCCTTGAACCTGCAATCTTCCTGTCTCAGCCTTCCAAGTACTGGGATTATGGGTGTGCACTTAGCACATTTTACAAGTCTTTAAGATTTAGTTTTCTTGACATTATTCTTAAAATCTCATTATAATCTTCCATATTTGCCTTTCATAACTGGCATTCCTTGTATATACTGTACATATTTTTAGTTATGGGCTTAGTAAGCTCCTTGTGCAGGAAGGCAGGTTTCTTGAGCTAGATCTTCGTGTTCATTCCATAGAGAATCATTTGGCATTATACATGAAAAACTAAACCTTTCAACATTTCCCATCACACACAAACTAAATTTCTCTTAAGAGTCTGAGAAACAGAATCATGCCCATCTTTGATGTGAACTGTTTAGATTCTGTTTTTCTCAGTCTAAAATATCTGTCTGATACTCCCGTGCTCCCTGTCCTTGCTCCAAGAAGACATAATTTAGTTCAGGTAAGGTTCCAGTCACTTTCATTACTGATTTATTCTCTTTTGTTAAGCAGAATTAAGCCCCGTTTATCTCATGTTTTCTTTCACTTCCAGAGACAAAATTACCAGTTGAAAAAGGTGTTTTCTCCATATCATTAGTCACAGGCAATAGCAAACCAGAGCCACAGTGGAAATCACTTCACACCGTCTATAATGGCTCTATCAAAAAGACAGACCAGCACTGTGTTGGCAAGGATGTGGAGATATTGGAAGCCGCCTACATTGTAAAATGGTCTGGCCATTTCAGAAAACATTTTGGAAGTTCCTCAAAGTTAAATATGGAAGAACCATATAGCCTAGACAGTCTACTCCCAGGTTCATACATGAGAGAACTGAAAACATGTTCACATGTACATGAAATGTTCATAGCAACATTTTCCATAATAACCCAAACTAGAAACAAACAAAGCATCCATCTGATGTATGGTAAACAAACAGTGGTGCATCCATACAATGGAGTATTTTTTTGTCATAGTGTTATTCATAAAAATGAATGAGAAGGAAACTCACCAAGTGCTGTGTGCATGTGTGACCCTATCACTCTGAACTACATTATGATGTGAAACTACAATGCACCAATAAAAACATGAATGAAGTACAGACATGTACTACTACACCGACGAATCCTGAAAACATTATGCTAAGGGAAAGAAGTTAAACAGGAAAGACCATGTATTGTATAATTTCACCAATATAAAATGTAGGTGACAGGCAAATCTATAGAGATAGAACGTAGACTAGTAGTTGCCTGAGGAGAGAGGGGAATTGGGAGTGACTATTAATGAATATGAGGTTTCTTTCTGGAGTGATGGAAAATATTCTGGAACTAAACAGTGGCACCTTGTGAATAAATTAAAAAACACTGGGTTGTAAAAAAGAAAAAACCCAAAATAATCTAAAAACAAGTTTTGATTTTATAAAAAACAGTTCTTCTAGATGTCAGGACAATTAACCTTTGCTATCACTATGAATCCTTATAAATTTTGAAATCCTCAATAGGAAACAACACTTATATTCTAATCGGATTGTTTATAGGCATACCCCAACATGAAATTTTGTTTTCCTTTTGTCCTCACCCAAACTTTATCTCATTTTTATTCTTATATTTGTGGGGTTTTATAGTGAGAGTACTTTTTATATTCAATATTTCTCCTGTTTGATCTCTTTCTCTGGAGGAGAATATAATAATTCAGTATAATTTGTTGCCCTAGTCAATCACAAGGACCACTATATTTACTGTCTTGTGGTTCAAAGTCAATTTGTTTTACATATAAAATTAATTTTACTGGTTAGACAGATTAAAACCCATGATATGCTGGCTGTGGTGGCGCACACCTGTAATTCCAGTACTTGGGAGACTGAGACAGAAGGATCACAGGTTGGAGGACAGTCTTAGCAACTTAGCAAGACACTCAGCAACCTAGTGAGACCCTATTTCAAAACAAAAATTAAGAAAAAAGGGTTGGGGATATAGCTCAGAGGTAGAATGCCCCTGGGTTCAATCCCCAGTACCAAATAAAACAAACAAACAAAACTCCAAAGAGGTTTGCCTCTGGGAAGTGGGGCTAAGGTAGGGCAGGAGGCTGTGGCCTTTCATCACAGGCTGCTCAGCTGGATTTGGTATCCTGTAGAGATTCTGATACAAATAACCCTGAGATCTGGAACATGATAGATGAGAAATTGATACCTATTAAGAAATAGTTAAGCTGGAGGAAGACAGAACACAGAGAGCCAAAGTAGAAAAACCATATTAAATATAGATTTGGAGGAGGGTGGTATTGAAATCTACCCAAACTTCTTTTTTCCCCTTATGTCCACGCACGCTTACAGCATCCCTTCGATGCATAATGCACAGGTACCCTGGGCAACACATGGATTCTGCGCATGCGCCACCTTCTGTGTGATGTCTGCTGTAGCTGGTATTGAAATGAGTCTCTTCTCTGAACTCGCAGCTCTTCACACTGGGCACAAAGGCCCCCAAACTCACAGTAATACAGGGGACAGCTCCCCAATATTGAGAGCTCACAGTACAGGATTTATGGAGTGGATACTCACTTTAGAAATATCAGCTTAAGAATGAGGCTAAGGTCTTAGGTTTGTTACACCAAACTAGAAGCACACGCACTGCGTGTCAGAGGTATCTCTGGGTAGAATGGGGGCATTAATATGCTCTCCCCTTGGCCCCCACAAACAGCAGCTCTCACCCTGGGAACAGCGTTTGCCCTGTGTGGAAGTGATACCAAGAAAGCTCCTATGTGTCAAGGAGCCCAGCGTGAGAGATGAGGACGCTACAAACAGGGAATGGAGACAGATCAGACTTTCACTCAACCCCAGGGGTCCTCAGATCAAATGCTAGCTGTGAAAACAGGTGGAAATCAGATTTCCTTCTATCCTAGCATCCTCCACCACCTGAATGGGAATAGGGATGTTGAGGGTGTGTGTGCATTTTGCTCTCCAGAGACCCAGCCTGGTTCATTAGCAGGTTTGAGGCCAGATGGAAACAGTCAGCTCAGGGAAAAAGAAACTCCTGCTTTGAGAACCCACCTACAGTCACCAGCCCTTCTCCTAAGATGGACTTCCAAACCGTTCAAAATTTCAAGAATGTGTGGATATGTGCAGATGTTCACAGATGCATGCACATTTTTGCATGAATACACACTTTTGCCTTAATTGGTCTGAAAGAATATAGCACATCCCAGAATCTGGAGCACAACAATGAGAATTTGGAAGCACAGTGGATAGCTTAGAGCTGCTCTCTACTCAGAAGCTGCAGTTCTCAGGGTGTTCAGATTTCAATGGAGACAATCCTAAACGTGCTGTCTGTCTTACCACTGGGGCCATGCATTTCTGCTTACAGAGGCTGCTCTTCCTCCTCCTCCTCCTCCTCCTCCTCCTCCTTCTCCTTCTTTTTTCCTTTGGTACTGGGGATGGGACCCAGGGGCCTTCTACCTCCGGGCTACACCCCGAGACCTATTTTACTTCTTATTTGGAAACAGGGTCTCCCTAAATTGCTGACAGCCTCACTAAGTTGCTGAGGCTGGCTTTGAACCTGCAATCCTCCTGTCTCAGCCTCACAAGTACTGGGATTACAAGCATGCGCCACCATGCCCAGCTTGCTCTTTCTTCCGTAATGTGAAGTTGGCCAAAATGGGGGTGCTGGGTGGAGTTGGGGAGGGGTTCAGGATGCTCCTTACCTTGGCAGGCACCCTGAATTCCCCGTATTCTTTCAGCAGCTCCTGAGTCTCCTCTGTGGTTTCTCCAGTGGAGGTATGTGTTGAGAGGTAATATTCACCTGTTTCTTGGATCCAGTCCAGTGCCTGTGGGAGGAAACAATCCACCCGTCCCTTAGCAAGCATCTGTCAGCAGGAAAACATGCTACACTTCAAGGAAAGTTTATGGCTCAGGAAAATATGTTGGACCCAGGAACTGCGATCATGATTCAGCTGGTATGTAGCACAGAATGTGTGTTTTTATGAACGAGCTCTCCCCTGGCATGGAGCATTCCGCCAGCAAAGCATTAGACCGGGGCTCTCCTGGGCCTGCCCAGTGTCATCCAGGAGCATGGGGCATGGCGAGTGCTCCAGCATTCCCTCACATCCCCTGGCACCAAACCCAGAATAGAGTGTGTGGTAAATGTGAATTACCGACAAGAGACCACCTGTTCTCTCTCATCCCTTCACTCCCACCTCCCATCTTCACCTGTTTCCCGGACTGTCCTCAACCCTGGTCATCTGGGCCTGTGTATACTTCCCAGAGCTGAGGCAAAGCTAGGAAAGGTCTGGCCATACCTGTTTGGCGCTGCGCTCAAACACCACATATTGCTGGCACTGGTCTAACCGCCGCTTCTTCAAGGTCCAGAAGTGAAGGACGCGATTCTCCCTTTGTAAGAGCTCGCTCAAGATGGCTGTGGGGCACAGGAGGTGAGCACTGGGCATGGGAAGCTCTGAGCAAATTCCCAACCCCCTCAGACCCACTGCCCAGGCACCATGACTGGCAAGCCTCCCCACAGGACAAATCCGGCCGGCATCAGGAGAAAGGGAGCAAGAGTTGGGGACAGAGAGAATTCCCCAGAAGGGAGCAAGACTGG
This sequence comes from Glis glis, assembly GCA_004027185.1. Taxonomy (NCBI): domain Eukaryota; kingdom Metazoa; phylum Chordata; class Mammalia; order Rodentia; family Gliridae; genus Glis; species Glis glis. Next base: position 49,319 of record PVJS01000810.1, read on the forward strand.
GGAGACTAGGGTAAGAGCCTGTTGTTGAGGGTTCCATCAATTAGGGGAGGAAGGAGATGCCACCAGTGACTTACAAGTAGCCCTGATTCTCTCCTCGGTTGTAAGAGACCTTGGGAAGTGTCAGTCCCTAAAACAGCAACTGACTCAGTTCACCCCAGAGCCTAATGAGTGTGGAAGGACTTTTCCAGGACTCCCACGCATTCCTGAGGAGCTGCTAGAAGAGGGGCAGGGCATGAGCTGTGCAGAGAGGGCTGGGGGAACGTATGGACAGCCAGCGTCATGGGCTACCTCCTTGGCCCTGCACAAGAATTGTGTACAAGGTGCTTTAATAGCAGAGCCTCAGTCACAAAACTGAGCCCAGGGTACAGGGGAGCTGTGCTGGGATCATGTCTACCTGCTGTCTCTAGGCCCCAACTTCCATGTCGTTTTGGATCTGATCTTGAGAGAAGCTGAAAGCTGTTATCTCTAATGACGACAAACCAGAGGATAGATAGAGAGCACGAAGAGACACAAGGGGCCATGATGGGTGTTTAGGCCACATTACTGCCCTTCCTACTCCTTTCAGTAGTAGCTGGCTACAGGGACTGATTTTGTAAGTGCTTTAAATAGTATGTTTTATGCTTGAAGCAGTCAAATTTATTTTGTGTTATGCCTGCCTCTTGCTTCCTGCTAACCACATTAGATTAACAAAATACACAATAATAATGTTATGAATAATTAATATTCATTAAGCCCTCACTGTGTGGCAGGCACATATTTTCACAATACCCTCAGATGCACACACCTTTGTCATCCCCATTTTATAGATGAGGAAACTGAGGCCTGGAGAGGATAGGTAACTTGCTTGGGGTCATTCAGATAGGAAGGGTGGAGCTCAGATTTAGGCCAAGTCTGTTTGGCTTCAGAGCCTGTGCCCTTAAGCCACCTTGGTCTCCCGGGCTACTGGGACAAAAAAGCACACATAGCTGTGCTTTACCAACATGGCACAACTCAAATTACCATAGAATTTTTGTTGATTTTATTTACTTTTAAAACCCCTCTGGACTTTTGCTCTTAGGATAGAACCAAACTCCCTTAGGCTGAGAACTTTCATGAGTTCCAATTTTTCCCCACTCCCTATATCTATGCCTTCATCATGTAACTTAATTCCTTCCCAGCAAGGGACAGTATACTTCCTTGCTCCCTCTCTGAGCTCCGGTGCAGCCACGTGACTTGCTTTGGCAAATGGGTCGTTAACAGATACGACACCAGCAGCAGCTTGAACTGCGCTTGTGGACTTGACTCTTCACCCCTGCCATCAACACTGTAAGAACTTCTGGGTAACTGCTGCGCTTCGACCCAGGTTTCAGGATGAACAGACAAGAACTTTACCCACGGTGAGGGGCCCAGGCAGCCAGCCTGAAGCGCAACTGCATTGCTGAGTCCAGCCAATGCATAGTCACTTGAACAATAGATGCTCACAGATGTGCAACACTGAATTTGTTGGTTGTTATGCAGAAATCTCATACCTAAAAACCTAAAATCCATAGCACTGGCTTTGGTTCCAGGCAGCAGGTGAAAAGAAAACAGATACAGAAGAGATTGCGGGTCCTTGCTCAGGTAGACGCTTCCACTGGGCAAAGATGGAGTGACACCTGCTTCCTTTAGTCTTTATGCCCCTAGTCAGAGCTTTACCCATCACACCTCTCTCTATGGTGGCCGAGAGAATCAACCCAAGTCGGGCAAAAATCCTAAAAAGCTTCAGGTTTCATTTTCCCCCCTTCCTGAGAGCTTTCACACAACTTGCCCTTGCCCAAGAAGATGTAGGTATTTCCGCTCCCTCTGGGCGCCTGCCCCTCTTTGCACACCCAGGTGTAGGCGGGGGTGTGGTCTCGCAGTAGCAGCTGGCCTCACCCAAGCTGCCATCTGCATCTGGAAGTCAGAACATATGCTCTGAAATGTGCTGGAGGAGAGGGTGACATAATGTCAGACACCCACAGGGCGCCTCAATCAAAAACAGAAACACACATCTGGATAGGGAAGCCAGCATCCTTCCTCTCTGCAGGGAACTGTGATTCCTAAGCTTAATTCTTCCCAGAGGCTCCTGCTCTTCCCCACTCTTGAGCTCTCTGAGCAGGGAGGGAAGCCCTATCTAAAGCAGGCCACGCAGCCTGGCGTCTGCAAGCCTGCTCCACCCCTCATTCCCGGTCAGCTCAGCTTCCCTCCCCAGCCTTGGTCTCCAGGGTTGTATTCCTCTGCTTTGACAAGTGGACATGTGTAAAACTCTTCACCTGTTCCAAGCTAATTTCTGCATGGCCAGAGTAATGATTTAAGGTAGTAAAACAGATAATAATTTAAGCTCAGTATGATCAGATAATAAGCAATTTTAAAGGTTATATATATTTTTCATATAACCATAGATTTTACAGAATTTAGAGAGATATTAAAGATAACCTAGAATGGTAGTTATGTAAATTTTTACTTGCACAAAAATCACCTGGTTGGGGGGATGGGGCACCAGTCTTGCCAAATGCAGGTTCTAACTATAGGTTTGGTTGGGGCCCAAGAGTCTGTGTTTTGTACAAGTGCTATCAGTGCTGCTACTCCGAGGACCACATTTGGAGTAGCACATGTCTAGACATCACCTTTATTTTAAATAAGAAAACTAAGGTTTTAAAAGCTTAGGTAAAAAGTGACAACTCTAGGACAGATCTTAGTTTTATGGTTCTTAGTCCATGCCTTGTTCCCAGGCTATAAGATACCCTAGTCTTGTGCTAGTTAATATGTTAGCCACAAGCTACATATGGCTATTTACATTTAAATGAACGAATATGAAATATGAGTAAAAATTTAGTTTCTTAGTTGCACAGCCAAAAGCCACATGCGACTAGTGGCTGCTATTCTGTACAGTGTAGATACAGTCCACTTCCATTATTTCAGAAAATTCTACTAGGTAGTGTGGCCCTAGGCTCTAAGATAAAGGAAAAAGCTTGGGGGAAAATTTATCCTCATTTTTCCACTCAAAATCTTGATGTGTGTTAAGAAACTGACTGTGAATCACCACGGCCCATGCCGCCCCAGCAGACTTTTTCTTCCCTGAGGAGGAGAAGAGTCTAGAAATTTGAGAGAGCAGGAAGATGAGGTATACAGCGTTTTGTAGGAGGGGCTGGCCTCTCATCTGAGCCACTGACGTGCCTTGTGGCCTCGTGGCTTCTCACTGACCTTTCACTTGCTGCTCAGGTCCCCGAGTGTGGCTGGCGACGCTGGGCATGCTGACGTTGTTCCTGTGGATGTACTTGAGAAACACCTCAGCGTTCCGCCGTGCCAGGGTGCAGGCCTGAGAGAGACAGAGGTGTGAGGGCCTGGTCCCCAGCAGGTGCATGGAATCCAAGCGTGGGAGAAGGGGCGCCCTCCTTCCACCTTTCAAGAGGCGCGAGGGCTTGACGGTGATGAGGATGCCGGAGGAATCCCAAGGGAGCAGAGCTCTGGAGCTCACGTCTGCTTCATGGATGCCCCAGTTCCAATTTAGGAGGCGCATGCTCTGAGCTTTCCTTTTACCAAGTAGTGAATTGCTCTCTGCACTCCTCTCCTTTCCATCTCACATAAAAACCAGAAATTGGCCAAATCCCTTGATTACCTATGTGTTGACTTGGCATTACTAATGTTTACTCCTGGGCTGCTTTTCTTTTTCTACTAGAATGCCTCTTATATGACCACTGGTGAAAGCCCAGGAAACATAAGCCTGCTTTAGCATTCATTTGACTTAGACTTGGGAAAGTAAATTTTTGGGGGTAAACACACTAATTAACCATACATTCTAAATCTAAATGGAAGTTGCTACTAGCATTTTTCAAATTTACTTGTCTGTCCCTCAAGCACCTCCCCCCTTACCTAAAAACACTAATAAGCATCCCATTATTGGAAAATACTGATCTCCATAGAAGACTAAGAGCCATTATGCCACCTCAGTAAGACTCACGTCAGCTGCAGGTGGCAGACAGGACAAGCCACAACCTCTTTGTTGTACTGATGGACAAGACTGAGGCCCAGAGAGAGCTCAGGCACGAAGCCACTCAGATCTAGAATCTAGATCCACTGACAGAGTATTTCTAGTTTCTCTCAAACTTGTATAGTTTCTGGATTTCTCTAAAAAGCAGTCCCCCCCACCCCACCCCCCAGTTGTAAAAGCAATACATGGTAGTGCACTAATTTTTAGTTCATAGTTTCTAAAATTAAATGATCTTTAGACCAAATTGTTAAATTTTAAAACCCTCTTATACTTAGCCTCTGATCCTACAAATTTTATGATTAAAATTATTATATAATTAATATATAATATAAGTAATACCATATAATTATATAACTACAGTTTTATGATTATGTAAAAAATCAGCAGTGAAGACTTCCGGGATCTCTGGTAAAAGCCTGCTGATGGGTCCATGAGTTCTGAGGCTCGTGAATTTGACAGCCTGATGGTGGGCTAAAGCTAAGGAATCTGAGAGATGAATCAACTAATGTGTACACACACAGAGCTCAACATTCTGTCTGCTGGGCATAGAATTCCTACCATGATGGAGAGTTTCTAATTTTAGGAACATATGGAAAACATCATCCCAGAGGGTTTTCTTTTTTCTTCCTCCAAAGAAACATTTAATTTTATGAAGAGATATCTTTATATGTCTACTTAAAATCCTTGATATGCTCTACTTAAATTATTTTGTTTTAAAATAGGGAAGACTTTTTAAGTTATCTTAAGGTCTGTATGGAAGAATTTCTATTTAATCATATTAGTAAGAGCTGATGAGCAAAAGTTCTGCCCCACACAGCTGCAGACAGCAGACAGAGGGGAGAAGGGTGGGGGGTGGCCATCTTACAAAAGAACAAAAATAAAACTTAAAGAGGTAGTCAAGTGGAAAAAAAACCCTAATAAAAGAAAGGTGGTTAATTACAGAATTGCAGAAAATTAGTGGTAACATGTTAGGGTATGAAAATTCTCTAAGTGGAAGCAGAATGTGGACGTGAGAACTTTGAGAGCAAGTGGAGCCTCTAGATTAGCCTGAACACAGAGGACTGAAAGATCAAAGACTGGGGGAGGATACTCCGGAGGACTTCCACTCCACTGACAGCCTGTGTGCAGCTGGGCCGTGCTTGCTCCCTGGGCGGCTAGGGCTATATTAGAAAAGCCCAGGTAAAGCCGGACGTGGTGGCGCACGCTTGTAATCCCAGTACTTTGGGAGGCAGAGACCGGAGGATCCGGGTTCATGGGCAGCCTGCGCGCGCACGCTCTCTCTCTCTGTCTCTCTCTCTCTATCTCTCTGTCTCTCTCTCCCTGTCTGTCTCTCTCTACTTAGTGAGGCCCTCTGCAACTTCGTGAGACCCGGTCTCAAAATAAAGTATAAAAAATAGTGCCGGGGGCGTAGCGCGGAGGTAGAACACCCCTGCATTCAATCCCTGGTACCGCAAAAAAAAGAAAAGAAAAGAAAAGAAAAGAAAAGAAAAGAAAAGAAAAGAAAAGAAAAGCCCAGGTAAGGTATTCCACTTCACAGAGGACAATAAACAGCATGCCGTTTATTGGCAATTGGTAATTGTTAGACTGATAAATAAACATGGTTTCTAAATTTATTTAATCCTTACCATAAATTTGCATCATCCACTTATAAAATATTTTAAAGTGCTGTATTCTATTTTAATAGTGTTTATCTTTTAGTCAAAAAGTCATTTTTATGAACCAAATGGAGTGAAAGCATATATTTTTCTCAATTAACGACATCCAAGGGATATCAGGATATTCAAACATGGTGGCAGTGATAATGGTATATTCTAATTGTCCAACGACACCAAAAGTGCTAAGAGAGAAGTGAATGAAGTGTAAACTTATCACTTTTTTTTGTTTTTTGGTTCTGGGGAATGAACCCAGGGCTTTCTACCTCTGAGCTACACCCCTAGCCCTATTTTTTTTTAAATTTTGAAACAGGGTCTCACTAAGTTGTGGAGTGCCTCATGAGGTTTCTGAGGCTGGCTGCGAACCTACAATCCTCCAGTCTCAGCCTCCCTAGTACTGGGATTACAGGCGTGGATGCATCGCTGTGCCTGGCTACCTTACCACCTTTTGAATTAACCAGTCAACATCTTCTCAACAATCCTTCTCCCCTTTAGATGACAGGCCAGAAAAAAATGGGGATGGGAAGTCAGTCCATAAGAAACTGTGTGTGTGTGTGTGTGTGTGTGTGTGTGTGTGTGTGTGTGTGTGTGAGAGAGAGAGAGAGAGAGAGAGAGAGAGAGAGAGAGAATGTTAGAGTTGAAAGAACAAGGCTGGAGTCTGCGACCTTGCGTGAAGATGTGCTCTGACCTTCAGAAAGGCCTCCTTTTGTTCCAGATGTTTGCTGATGAGTGGGATGACATGGTCGATCTCTGCTGCTGGCCCCAGTTTATCTCGCCCACCACACCAGTCCTCATCTCTCCGGTACTCTTGCTCTAAGCTCTCCAGGACACTGCACACCTAATGAATCATGGAGGGAAACATTCAGTCAATTAATCAGTCGGGAAGTATTCTCTGAGGACCTCAGCCCACAGAATCCTACACAGTGACACTTTTCATTTGAAGCTTAGTCTGTAGATTTAGAGTATGTAGAGCCCCTTGGGCATCTATGAGAGGTCCAGGAAGCAGTGAGAACCTGCATCTGGAACACAGAGACACTCGCAGCTGGATACAGGGATTTTGGAATTCTCTTCTTACAGTTGAGGCTGAAGGTTGAAGCTATGGGGCTGATGGCATACTGAGGAATAGTAAGAAAGGAAGAAAGACGGTATATTTGGGAGTTTCACAGTGTTTGATATGTATTATGTTGTTGAAACCTCACGATAACTGTACATTATGCAGAACAGGAAATGGGATTTGGAGAAGATACTTGACTTGCCTAACCATTTGTATTTGTCCAGCAATAAGAAGCCTCAAGCAGAGGTACAGGAGGAAATCGCCTCTGTGGTTTGAATTATGGGCCATAAACAAGAGTCATCTTTCTATTCCCCTGGGGGAAACTGTTCCAAAGTCCTACCATAAGGCAGTGACATCTCCAGGCCATTTATTACAAGATAAACATTTCCTTCAGAGGGAAAATAAATTTGAGTTAACCTAAAAGACAGTTAAGATTTAAGTTCTAAAAATGCGGAGAGGCAAGCCTGAGGGACTTTATAAATGACCTCAGAAGAGAGCAGAATGTTTCGAAGGGGATTTGGAGGGGAAGTTAGGTTGAGTCCTACAGTGGAGTCTCAAGGCAGCCTAGTATCAGAGTATCAGAAGTAAGGGGGAATACAGAAAACAAAAATTGGAGTTGCCATGTTTTCCTTCAATAGACCTCGATTACTTGCTTGGACATAGCAAGAGGGGAGAACAGCTATAATTATCTTTCACCTTTGCTGAGAAAGTCATCCCTTTTGATGAAGGATGTGCCATTGGACAGGAAGTTTGCTGAGTTGTGAATTGAGCTAAAATATGTCTCAGGCAGAACACCCTCATGACATGCTGCCCATGTCATGAGAATGCCTGTCCCTGAATGTTAGGTGGCTTGTCTAGTCCTGTGTCTGGTACCTCTCTTTATGCAAGATGTGAAAATGTGCAGGCAGTTTCATGTCTTGAGATAAAACAGATCATAGACATGCAAAAAATACCAGAATAAGACTACTTGAGATCTGTCCTATGATAGGACTGGACTTAGAAACAATCAATTTGGGAGTTAGAAGAAGTGAAAAGATTATTAAACATAAATCTTTTAATTTAGTAGGTGAGGAAACAGAAATCCAGAAGGGCAAAGTAACCTTTGGCGAGGTCAGAACAGGGTCAAATTTCCTGACTCTTAACCCAATGCTTGTTTCCTTCACCATCTTGATCCATCTCAAATAGAAATCTGTGTATTATTGATAAGGCTCATTTTTTATATATACATATATATATATTACATATGAATATATATATGTATATATTCAGTTGGGTAGTAACATTTGTTGAAAAGACTATTTTGTTCATGAAATTGCTTTCTCAAAAATCAACTCACTATATATACTATATGTGTATGTGTGTGTATGCCTACTTTTATAAACTTTATATTCCATTTTTTCTATTCTTACACAAATACCATTCCATCTTGATCACAGTGGCTTTAGAGTAAGTCTTTAAATCAAGGTAGTATAATTCCTCCAGCTTCATTCTTCTTTTTCAAAAATTATTTTGGCTACCCTAGGTTCTTTGAATTTGCATTTTATTTCCAAATAAACCTAGAGCCAGCATATCAATTTCTACTACAGAGCTTGCTGGGGTTTGATTGGGATTGTGTTGATGCTCTAGATTAAGAGAGGAAGTCCTTCATCATCTTAGTCTGTTGCTCTCACCTCTGTGGCCATCAAAGGCATCATTTCTCTGAAACAATAGAAAGAAGGGACGAGAGGTGCAGGGCTATTGCACTGGCTGCAGGCTCTGATGAGCATGTTATATTTGCCCCAAGGAAGACTCTCCCATGGTCCCTGTAAGTCATCCAGAGGGGAATGTTTCTCTGATCTATTTCTGCTAGAAAATTTCTGCTAGCAATTCAAATGAGAAAATTATTTTATACTGAATAACATTACTACTGCTTTAAGCCTCTATTTCTATTTCTATGAAAAGAATCCCCTGACGGCACCTAAATCATTTAAAAACTCTTCTCAGGCCTTGCACACATTGCTGTACGGAGGTAACGGTAACGCATCTGCATCTTCAAGGCCCTGCTGTATGCATCTCCTGCCTTTTCTCCCACAGCTGCACCACCTTATCACCTGGGTTCACAGTTCCCCAATGACAGAGAGCTGCTTCCTCCATTAGACAGGGAGCCCCAGGAATGGCAGAGTCCTCTGTTTTCCAAGCAGCGCATATGCCTGCATTCCACAATGCCTAGTTGTGATAGATTATATTATTGTTCAATCAATATTCACTTTCCTCTCCCAACCTTATGGGAGGCAGGGTTGCCTCACTGACGTTGGCTTGGCTGTGTGATTGTTTTGGCCAATGGGATGTTAGAGTATATGACAGAAGCAAAGATGTGAAATGCTCCTGCACAGAAGATTTGGGGATTTTGCACTTTTGCCCTTAACTGTGAAGGTGCCTCAAGTAGCTGCTGATTGAAGAGGACAAGAGATGCAGGAGCAGAGATTAGCTAAGTCCCAGATACTTAAGCAAAAATAAATGCTGATTTTTTTTATACCACTGAGTTTTGGGGAAGTTTGTTACACAGCATTATTGCAGCAATAGCTGACTGATATACTGCTCAAATCTAGTATTCAGCATACACCTAATCTTCATTTCAACATCTCCTTATAGATCTTATGAGTTTGAGAAATTTATGAGAAACAAATCAGATGGTCCACTGGAAATGATGATAAGGAAGGCAACTGTGGTGTTTCCCACAAGCTATTCTTTTATTCTCAAAGGTCAGTACTGAGAAGACTGGCTCCTCGCTGGAGAGTTGTACTACGGAGTTGCAATGAGAAGCAGGAAACAGCCCTCTGCCAGCCTCAGCCCACGTGTCCCACAACCCTTCCCCTCACCTGTTCAGAGGTTTTGTAAAAGGCCACAGACGCGTTGACCAGTTTCAGCCGGTCTTCCATCTTCAGCATGAGCTGCTGCCAGTGGAGGGCCACCTTCTCGGCACATTCTCGGATGGCATCAGCGTCGTAGTGGCCCGCCTGGAGCAGCGCCTCCGCTTTCTGCTGGACCTGCAGGGCGCTCTGGTGCGTCTTCTGCAAGGAAGTGGCATGAAAGAGGGACTGGGCACGAGGGGAGGAGAGAGAGGTCCGTGGGAACAACCCAGGCGTGGTATGGGAGGGGTGGAGTGAGGCGTGAGTGGAAAGATGCAGAGAAGTTAAAGAGCTTTAAATGTCTGATCCACTGTGTCATGACGATCAACACATTATTGTTTCTAAAGCACAATTTTTAAAAAGATATCATATATTCTTATTAACTAATCTCTCAAGACCCAAACTCTTACTCCCAGTCCTCACTTTCTAATTGCATCCCTCTGGATTTTAAAGACATTTCCATTTCTATGGTAGAGAAACAGAAGCTGTATATAAGTCTGTTCCCTGGTTCATTAAATTTCCTTTTCAAATCGAATCATAAAATTATTCATCATTAAATTTTCAAAGGCAGTTCTTGCTGCAGTCCCATTTTATAGATCAAGTAAACATAGCATGTTACACACAAATTCCATGTAATACAAATCTTCTATGTAATACAAATCTCAGATAACAAGGTAACCATTTTAAACACTAATAATCAGTTGAAAAGGATTCTATTAGAAAGAATAAATTAGGCAGGTTGATTAAGCTAAAGAGTAACCTCTTATATTCTCCCTTAGTTACTTCACCCAGAAGCAGAGCAGTACAGCTGATAATTCAGCTCAATACACGATCCCCACATTTTTACAGTTGTTTTTAAGATAGTCATATATCTATACGTATTATATATAAAGCTCCTTTTCTTAATGCTTTTGGATTCAGGCTAAATGTGCCTTGCATTCTCTGAGTTCACATTAACTGTAGGAGGAAGGAAGACTAGGCTGGAGGACTGGGAGGCAGGGGAAGAACCAAGCCAGGCGTGGTGGCGCATGCCTGTAATCCCTGTACTTGGGAGGCTGAGACAGGAGGATCACAGGTTTGTGGCCAGCCTCAGCAACTCTGCAACTTAGTGAGGCTCTCCACAACTTAGTGAGACCCTGTTTCAAAACAAAAAAATAGGGCTGGGAGTGTAACTTAGAGGCAGAACACCCCAGGGTTCAATCCCTAGTAATACACACACACACACACACACACACACACACACACACACACACAGAGTTTCCTAAGACAAAGCGCTGATGTGGCTGATCCGTAGGAGACACTCAGAGCCCCACTGACTTGTAAGAGCCACAAGCATTGCGACCTCTAGCGCTGAGACCGTTCTAGTCCCATGTGTCATACTAATTTGGCCTTTGTCATTTTAGGAAAGCATAACTCAGTGGGTAGTGAGAAGGGACAGTTAGAAGCCCAGTGACTTCCTCCAGAATTCATGCCTGTCCGTGGGCAGCAGGACTGAGGCTGTTCTCAACAGCCGGTCCATTCAGCCCTCCCGGAGCTGGTATGACCTCCCTCATTCTCACCTGCTCCTCCTCCCGACTCCACTACATCTGCCCTTCACCCTCATGGCAGACTGCAGTCTGCACACTCCTACCTCTTTCCCCCAGTCTATCAATCACCTTTTGGCCTCTCTTCACTCTCTCCTGAATCTGCAGTAGCTCCCCTAGCATGGTCCTCTAGTGACCACTGTCAGCCCTCTGTCCTGATGACCATGTCAGCATCGGGTTCCCAATTGCTGAATGCAGCTAGAGAAAGTAAAAGCAAAGGCAGAAGCGACCCACTACAGATCCCTGGCTTTCTTTGTCTGGTTCCTGGCGCGGTTTTGTCAGCTTCCTAAATGCAGCGGTACCAAGGTCAGTCCTTGCTTTTTGTTCACTACCGCAGAGCTCTGATCCACCCCCGTGGCTTCTACCATCTCTCTGCAGATGACTCCCCAGTCTAAGCTTCTTCTTGCCTGATATCTGACCCTCCTCTTTAGTTGTCCTCGGATGCAGGGGAGCTGCCTGCACACCCCTCACCTCTGAGCAGCACTCATTCAGTCGGTCTGTCTGTCCCCGTCAGCCTGCTACAATGACACTTTCCCTTGCCTGTGAATGGGAAGGCTTCCCTGCCCCTGCCGAGGCCTCCACCTCCTCCCTAAGTTCCATGGTGGAAGCTGAGCAACTCCTCTCTAGAACAGTTTCCCTGAGTTACCTGCCCCTCCTGTGGGCGCCCCACTTCTCCCTGCCACCTAGGATTGCAACCCCGACATTATTCATGACTGTTGATCCCCACTCCCCCAGCCCAGCCCTCACCTCTTCACAGGTGACCCAACTAGTTTTCTGTCCTTCTATTTCCAATCCATCAAATCCCTCCTTCACTTTTTATTTTTTTCAGTGCTGGGGATTAAACTTGGGATATAAGCACACTAAGCACACGCTCTACTACTGAGCTATACGTACCCCAGCCCATCTTTTACATTTCTGACAGCTTTATTTAATTCTCTGTAATAGGCAGTGCTTGTATTAAGTGGCTTCTAATATCCTTTTCAGCTCTAAAACTCTCATTTTATGATATGTTATCACTCCCTTCTCTCAATTCAAAAGCCTTCAGTGGTTCCCTCATTGCTATGAAATTAAGTGCAAACTTTGGAGGCTGTCATTAAAAGCCCCTCACAATAGGGTCCCCAACTACTTCTATAACACTATCACCTACTGTTTCCTTCCCCAAACCCCTTGAAAACGTGCCACAGGCTTTCTTGCCTTTGCTACTTTCCTTCTTCTGGCCTTGGGTGGACGCCCCCTGTGTCCACCCACAGTGGTGTCCATGCCTCCCTTTGAGACTCGCCTAAAGTCTGCCCTTTTCAATGAGGTCTTTTCAGATGGCCTGAGACTCACTGAAAGACTGCCCTACTTCTACGTTACTCACCTAACACTTGGTCAATTCCTATTCCTTAGACTGTGAAACGATTAAGGCAAGAATAGTCCGGAAAATCACTCAAATATCTGTCATCTATCCGGGGTACACTCTGCTGGGCACTGTGCTTATGCATGTATTTTCTAGTTTTCCCAACAATGCTACAAGGTGGATATACGTGTGTGTGTGTGTGTGTGTGTGTGTGTGTGTGTGTGTGTGTGTGTTTTGTACTCGGAATTGAACCCAGGGGTTCAATTCTGAGCTACACCCTCAGCTCTTTTTATTTTTTACTTTGAAACAGGATCTTGCTAAGTTGCTGAGGCTGGCCTTGAAGCTGTGATCCTCTTGTCTCAGCCTCCCAAGTACTGGTATTATAGGCATGCGCCACCATGCCCAGCTCAAGGTAGATATTATTATTCCCATCTCAGAGATTAAGAAACTGAGGCTCAGCTGTCTAAATGACTTGCCCAAAAATGTACAACCAAGGAAGTGATGAAATAAGGTATTAGACTCAGGTTGGACCTACTTCCAATGTTCTTTCTACTCTATCATACCACATCATTTTATCTCTAGGATTAAAATGCTCTCTATAGTATTTCTCATTTGGAGGAAGGGTTCACCTGATGAACATTAGTGATTATGATAATTATGTGGCCTTTCCTCAATGTATAAAACTGTCATGTAACTGTCATCATAATCCTGCTATTATGCTTTCTCTGAAAGTGGAGGGATAGCCTGGATTTTCCTATAACTTATGGTATGTAATAAAGTCTTTTCCTTATTCTAAAACTCATTATCATCTAACAGTCCTGAGAACTCCCTTAATTTCCTAAACGATAAACTTTTATCCATGTTGCATAATCTTTGCTTTGGCAAGTTTAAGTCATTATTTTGCATTTATTTCTACTTATTATTATCTAATCCTATTGAGTGCTATATGTTTAAGCATGGATTATCAAAGGCATTAATATTTAGTAGGAGCATGCAGAAGAAAATTGAACTGAATCAACTGAATTTATTATACAGTTTTAACTACTTTTTTCTGGCATAATATTTGTGCTTAAGATGCATAAGAGGATTTCAAGTCAAAATGGATTTCAAAATTGAGCTTCTTTCTACAAAGCGCAGTTCCCAAAGAATCATCCGCTGCCTCCTGGATGCTACCATACAATCAGCTAGGTTTTCCTGATGAAGCTATGCTGCTTTTGGTGCTGTGTACTACTCTCCATTCTGAATGGCTTTGGGGAAGTTTTACAAAAACCAAGGTTACTTCAGATAAAAAATTCCGTTCTTCCTTGGGGAGACCAAAACCTTCAATCTGATGAGGCCACCCAAGCTAGTGTTATCAGATATTTGCTCAGGACAGTTCCAGTATATGCCTGTTTTCTCATTTAGTTATTAATAATTCTTTTTTTTACTCTTAAAAGTATCTCAGTTTACACAATAAATTATAAGCATCCTACCAATAGCTATTTTATTTTCCCTTACAAAACCCAGGGTTCTTTTATAGGGTCTAAGTAGTCCCATCATGACCACTATCAGCAATGACTGTAAAGACTTCCAATAATACTGTCAAAATGGGGTAAGCCAGCTGGGCGTGGTGGCACACGCCTCTAATCCTGGTACTTGAGAGGCTGAGATAGGAGGATCTCAGGTTTGAGGACAGCTTCAGCAAGTAGTGAGATTCTCAGCAACCTAGTGAGACCCTGTTTCAAAATAAAAATAAAAAACAGGGCTAGGGGTATAGCTCGGAGGTAGAATGCCCCTGGGTTCAATCCCCAGTACCTCAAAAAAATAAAATAAAAATAAAAAACAGGACTGGGGGTATAGCTCGGAGGTAGAATGCCCCTGAGTTCAATCCCCAGTACCATAAAAAATGGGGTACACCAAATCAGACTACTTATATTCTCTTTAAAATCACTTACATCCTCCCTGGCTTATTTGTTCCTTATGCAGAACCTGATCTAACTTACATTTAGAGAGAAGTACAGGACACCTGGAGAAGGAGCATGTACTGAAATTCTGGTTCCGATCTCCTTGTTAATTCTAGCCATACTGAAGACCCTGACTACCTCCAGATATTCCAGAAATCCTATCTGCTCTGATATGCCCTCTTGAGATCATAGATACCAACCCTAGAATCGCCTATATCTCAGCATCAATCCAAGAATAATGGATCAAGTTATACCCATATAGAAACCCAGGACTGATTAAGAGACATTTATGCTTAGTGAGCCTTGAATCTGCAAGGATGCAGCGGCATCTAATAGGAATTAATGGATGCCGCATGTGCCCATGGAACTCAGTCATCATCTCACTAGCACCAAGAAAGCATTTACCTGCTCTTTCCTGCCAACTCCCTGAGACACTCAGCATGTCATGACACTTGGTCTTAACTTGCCCAAATTTGATTAAGGGACTGGAAATTTAATCATCTGACAGGGCATGTAAACCTCATTCCAGATGAATGAGGAGGATGGCCAAGAGCTGCCCTGCCTCTGCCTAGCATCCCTCACAGCTCATGGCTTGCTGCTAACCTGACTGCTGGGCAGTCATTGCGGCCTATGCCTATGGAAACTTGTCTACTCTGTGCCTGAATAACCCCAATCCTGATCTTCCCTTTACCATGAGTAGGTCTAAAGTTATCATATTTGTGTGTGTCAGTAAATTGCAATAGGGACAGCTGATGATAATAAAACTTTTCTACTCTAGTTAATTCCTCCTTAGAAAATTATTTGCTCATATAGTACACGAAAGATCATCATCATCATCATCATCATCATTATCATCATCATCATAATGATACCCAGTGGGGCTCCACCACTGAGCTACATTCCCAGCCCTTTTTATTTTTTATTTTGAGACAGGGTCTTGCTAAGTTGCCCAGGCTGGCCTTGAACTTGTGATCCTTCTGCTTCAGCTTTTCAAGTAGCTGGTTTTATAGATGTATGTGACCATGCCCAGTGGACCATTTATTTTTAAATCTCAAATCTCGAACAGTATTTCTAGGACTAGTATTGGTTCCTGAGAAGCTATCAAGTGTTCTATGGAAACCTATCATTCACCTTAATGCTGTGTTTATGCACCCAAGATGGTTTCTGGAAAATCAAATGGTTGAATTCAATCAATATTAGTTTTAAAATGGCCAGCAATCAATTGAATTACTGTATTAAATAACATTCTTGGGCACAGTTAAAATTTTATTATCTTCCCATCACTAGTGTACAAAATTCTGACAATCATTTTTTTAGAAGATCACACCTTTGCAGTTCTTACATATTCAGAAGTGGGCTAAGTTCTACACTGAGCCACAAGTAATGAGAATCTTCTAAGTTTTCACTCGTTGGCTCTATTCCCATTGGTACTGAACTTATTTTATTTTTAATACACTTCTCACATCCCATTTCCTACTCTCTCTCCCACAACACTATAAAGCAATCAGATTTAGTCTCTTTGGGAAGGAGAATGTTCTAGTAGAAAAGTTAATCAAAGGTATTATTTAAAGCAAGGCAACATTTATATTAGATTATCATAAGTAGAGTTTTATTTTAAAACAGGCTTTCAAAAAGTCCCAGGTGGTGAACTTCTGGTTGCTGTTTACTCTTTAAATATGATATCTACCAGCATTACTGAACTCTCAGTGAGGCACACACTGGTGCAATCTGCTCCAATGCTCTTGGTCTTTGTTAAAAGGACTCTGACCTATAAACCAAATGGTTAAAAATAGGATCCCAATTTACTATTGACTTGTGCACTTTTTTTTTATTCTCAGTTCTGGGTGAGCTTCAGTTGGAAGCAACTTCTAACCTTTTAGCTTTATATGCCTGACCTGGTGCACAGTCTATAATGTATAAAAACCCCAATGTACCAGGGACCTTAATGGTTGAAGGCACTGATGAGCAGCAAAGTTTCTCATTGGTAGGGTGGATGCTAGACTTCTGATGCCAAGGTCCTTGGGTGGCATGAACCCCTACACTTGCTTCCCCAACAGTACCTGGGTAGGAGGAAGGCTCCCTGGACCTTCCACCACTTGAAAGGAAGCCCCCATCTCAGGGGATCATCTTGCCCAAAGCACAAAGCAAACAGGGAACAAAGACAGTGCAGCCAGATTTGATTGTTACCTCGATGGCCAGTTGGAACTGCTCGTGCTCCCGCTGCAGCTGCTCTGCTTCAGACAAAGAGCTGGCGTTGACTAGGCTGGCGTTGAGCATGGACTCTCCATTGCGGATCCATCCCAGGACCTGGGAGTGGGGATAAGCACAGGGATAAATGGCCTTCCAAAGCTTCCCAGAGCTGTAGGGGGAGCTTCTCTAAGGGCACTTCAGTCAGAGGGCTCTCTATTTTTAATCCTCTGTTAGAAGGAGGAAAGGAAGGGTCTGAAATGGTCATCTCCCCAATCCTACTAACACCGTCTGCATAAGGTATTTCTTTTGTGTGTCAACTTCATTCCCAGCTCCCCCTATGACCTCCTCCCTGCAACACCCTGCTGACCTCATTTCCTCACCCACACAAACATTACTTAACCTGGTTGTACTGTATGTGTGTCTAAAGTTCCTTTTGGAATACAGAATGGTATAAATATATAAATAAATTTCAACTATTGGTATCTATTTCTTTTTTAAGACTCAGTTCAAATAACAACAACCGCTTGAAATCTACCACACCTAATCATTCCTCTTGGAAGCAATCTCTTCCTCATCTAGTACAACCATACTATTTTGTACTTAACACCTTTATGGGAATCACCACGCACCTCCTTGTTCAGTTATTTTAACCTATGTTTCACTTCCCCCTTAGAAAGTAAACTAAGCTCACATGGTGCCTAGCACAGTGCCCTACATATAATGGGTGTGTGGCATAGTAGTGTTTTGAAAGTAGTGGAGAATAGCCAAGTCACACCAGAGCAGTGGGTCCAACCTCCTCTACCTTACAAATAGCCAAGCACAGACAGACTGGAGAGAAAACAAGCAAAATGGTATGGATGATTCATAGACTAGATCATCAGAGAAAGGAAGAGTAAATTATAATGGACTTTTTAGAGGCTATGGCTGGGCTGAATACAAGTTCTAGGTGACCTTAATGAGTAGTGGGGGGAAAGAGAACTCAGCTAGGAAGGATAGAAGGATATGAGGATAGAAGGAGAAACAGTCGTCACTGTCTAGACAGTTGCAATTTGTGAAATGGAGATGTGGCAACTAGCTAGCTAATAGAGTCAGTGCAAATAATCCAAAGGGGAGAGTTAGGCTCTGAAAACCCACCTGGTGTCTGGTCACCAGAACACTGCTAATATCTTCTTTCCTAGGGAGTCTGAGATTTTTGCTTGGTGAGGAAATAAAAAAATCCTCCTGAAATTTCAAAGTCAGTAAATACCATCCATCTTTACCTTGGGCCAATGGAGAAGATACCATGATCTGTTTCAGATTTGCTTTCAAAAATATTTTCCCCTAATTTCCTCCTGTGGAGCAACTGCAAAACACTCAGCCTGGTCTCCTGCTCCATAACTCATCAGCATCTCTCAAATTTCATCCCCGGGCAGACAATGACTGATGCCTTATTGCACATAGATTACACTGGGGCATAAATCCTGCTGGAGCTGGGCTATTTGGATTGAGATGTTAATTCATGGCCAGTCTAGCAGATTGTGGACGAGATGCCAATCTGTAAAGCAATTAGTTGCAGGAAATAACTACTCTAAGTGTACATGTGAAATTCCTACTATCTCTGGTGGACTGTGACTGGCTGGATAGAGGTATTAATGATTTTGAAAAGCTGCCTGTAAGCTTGGGGATGTGCATTCATAGAGCGCATGTCCAAACACATCATCTCTTTGGAAGATGGAGCTCATAACATATATTTTGAACTATGTCCCTGCACTGTTTCGCTGCATTCTACTTGGTTTGGAGATTCATTGGAGAGTGTCAGAAAAACATTTTCTCCATGTGCATCACAAATCAGTGCTTGTTCTGGGCCTCCTGAGTCTTGCTAGAATATCTTTGTCTCTAGTCCCAGCCAGCTGGAAATATGAGTTGCAGCTATGGGGATGGGCATACTCATCTAACCAGCTTTTCCATTTAGAAATATCATGTGCTTCAGTCCCGACAGTTTTTATTAAATCATACCACATCCTTGCTTGGTTTTGTTTTCCAAATATTGTTTATAAAGGCATTCTAGGACTTTTAAGTCCTAAAGATTTGATTTTAGGAAGATAAAAGGCATGGTAGTTTATACTCATGACTTCAATCCAGGGAGAAACTGATCCTCATGAATGAGCCGATCCTAGAAGTAAAACTGGCATAGTATAGAAAGACCACAGAATCTGAAGCCAGAATAGTTGACTTTGTTACTTACCTGGCAAAATCACTTAACCTCCCTGAACCTCAGTTTTCTCATCTGTAACCCAGGGATAATTGTTCCTTCCCTTTGTGCCTTACAGGGTGGATGTAACATACTGGAAAATGTAAGGTTGGATGATGATGATGGTGTTGATGTTAGTGGTGACTTTCAGTTTGGAGCAGCATAGCTGGGTAATGCTGTAATTCTTCACTTATACTTCTCCCAATGAAAAGAGAAAAATGTTAGATATATTAAGCTTGATTCAATAACCTGAATGAGCTTATTGGTCTATTCTGATGTAATATGGGTTTTTAGGTTGTCATCATTATTCATTGTACTCTGATTATGGACAATGCATGCGGGTATAATTTTCTATTCCTGGAATCTTTTATCCTCCTGGTTCATAAAACTTGTTAATTATTATCCCGTGAGCATCAGATGTGTGCTAGGTAAAAGACACATTGTGTCTAAAAGGAGAAAATTGATTCTACTAATCTTGAACCATGTGACCTTGGAAACAACATAATGTAAGGCTTCCTCAGGCCAAGAAGCTCCGATGAGCCCAAATCAGGAGAGTGGATTGGGGTAACTGGATGTGGATGTCCACAAATGAGGATGCCACGGAAGCTGGGGAGGCTGGCCTTGTCATCGGTAGGCTGGGGATGTGCGTGTAGATGACTGTGTCCTTGAGTCAGACCTACAGCCAAGCTATGAAAGTGCCCTCAAGGCAGCTGACCCCAAGGACTACTATTGCAGATGACCATCCCAAGGCACAGTTATATCTGAAACAGGAAAAACCCTCAGCTCTTCACAGGATAGCAGGGAGCCTTCCATAATTCCAGAGTTCCTTAGTTCTAATCCTTCACAGGTTTATAGACAGTGTCCATATGCCATACGTCCTAACTATCTTCATTTTGAAACAAAAGGATGGGGCCTGTCCCTTTGGTTGCTCGCAACTCTTTTGGATCTATTCCAACTTCTTTCTAGCTTTTATATACAGTCACCAGAACTGAACACTGTTCTTCACAGGAATATAAGGTTGAACTAATGTTCTTTTTCCTATGTTTTGAACATCTATCTTGATCATATGCAAATTTTGGCCAGCATGAGGCCCAAAGAAGCAATCCAACATCTTATAAATCCATTTTGGCTTATTTTCTGTTAAATGCACTGCTTTACAGAAATATCATCTGGAAATTCATTTGATTTTATGCCCATTAAGTCATTTTTTCAAATCTTCCTGAATTATCTAATAGATATAAGGTCATTTTTACTGGAGCAGTATTTTTTTCTGGAAGCAGTCAGAGCATTCTGTGGGGTCTGGAGAGTAATCTGAGGGGCACAGGGTTTGTCTGAAGACCTGGACCACATGCTACTATCAGAGGAGTGGCTTCCCTTGAATGTCTAGCATTTCCCCAGAGGTATGTGGGCTATCTTAGATATAAAGTCCTATGTAATCTCAGGAAAAAAAAAATCTGTTGTGTTCATCAATTTCATTTGTCCTAAAGAGTTAAAGATAATTTTCAGTCCAGTGTCTGTGCCTTCCTCACTCTTCAAAGCTTCAGTTGAATATAATTTCAGTGTAACTACACTTAAGGTTATTTTGGCCACACAGTCAAATCTAAACCTTTAATCTATGAGCAGCAACAACAGAGTTGTATCATAACATATTGTTGTCCCCTTGCTGTCCCCATTAAGGTGTCCTTTTTCTTCTTCTTTTTTCTTTTTTGAGAGTATATTCAAAAGAGAAACTCTCAAGCCAGCATCTAAATTTAGCCTCACTGATCAATACTGACATCTAAATTAACTCCCCTTTTCCAAGTGTCAACAGCTTCCAAATCAATATTTCCTGCTCCACCAATTTCCATCAAACACAAATGCGTTCTCTGAAACTGGATCAGATGAATCCCTGAAGAAAGAGCCTACACTGACAAGGAAAACAAGTCTGTCTAATGAAGCATGGTGGCTTAACCAAGCAGCGTCCCTCCATGGCTTGAAGGGATGCTGTCCTTTGCAAAGGCCTTTGTAGGCTTCTTCAGCATTGGATAGAAGCAAGCATGCACAGTTTTGAACGACAATCCCACTGTGCATCATTCTTGCACTTTTCCACCCACACAGGAGAATTTTTTTTTTGTCCTCGAACTCATGAAATTATGAATGGGAATGTTCACAGATATTAATCAACCCAGGATTATTTATATGTATAAGTAATCTAGTTTCCCATTTGACACACTACCCACCCTCCCAGCCCCCATCCTATACAGAATGTGTACTTGGAGAATGAAAATTCATTCTTATTTGAATATCACCTAAGGAAAACATAAACTATGGAGCTGACTCTACTGTGGATGCTGGAGCAAAAAATAAATACAACTAAAAACCCAGGAACAAAAGCAAAACTGTAGATTTCTTTCAATGTAAATAGGAATGCTTTCCCTGTTAGCTGTTTTGTTCAGAAGATCATTCCTGCCGTCCGCTATTGATGGAAATTACCAGGCATGGAAGCAGAGGAGGACTCTGATGACCTGCCGGAGCCCTGCTGACCTCAGGCAGGGGCCACCCTCTCTGTGAAGCCCAGGTCAGACCTGCCTGTCTTCTGGTGAGGCCAGGAACACCTCAGACTGTCCTGCTGGTGTGCTTCTCTCTACTGCTCCTGGAACCCCAGGGAGGGGCTGGGGCTCCATGGGGCAAACTTTAGAATTAGGAAGGCTGGGCTCAGGTTTAGCTCCGGAGGCTCTGGAGAGCGTGCATCCTACGTACCTCCATTTTCTATTTATGAAGTTAGCATAACACCACTTTTCCCCAAGGGCCTGTTCTCTTAAAATGAGATCATAAATAAAAAAGCACTTCTCATATGAAAAGAAAGTACTATCATTACTGCTAAAAGTTTCAGAATCTGAATACTCATTACTGCTCTCAGTCTGCTAGGTTCTCCACTGTGTCCTCGAGAATAGCATTGCTCCAGAGGCTCAGGTGTGATCCCAGTGCAATTAAGCAGAAAACACCTGGATGATTGCCCTTGCGTGGGGCTCAGTGATTTGGTTTCATCTGCGCCAAATATAGATTTTAGTATTGTGTGTATGTGGGCTCTGGGTGAGGGCTGATTGGAAGAGAAGGACAGCAAAGATAATTCTGCCCAGTATAACACAGAGCAGTGTGAGAGCTATGGCCTAGGCATTAACTGGACACATATGAGCAATAGGGATAACTGGAACATATGAGCAATAGTTAAATAAAATAGGACATTTTTGTCCTTTGTGCTAAATTAATAGATTTAAAACTAAAAAAAAGTTGAAAAGTGGAAGATGCTTCTCTGCGTAGGATCATTTTTGTGGGGCTCTGCCTGGACTCTAGAGGAAGCAGGGGGGTGGGATTCTTCCAGGGAATGTGGAGCTGAAAGCAGCAACCACTGAGGCGACGTGGTGCTGCCCTGCCACAGCCTTCTAGGCCTGCAGAAGGGGGTGGTGTGTCTTTCCTCATTGTGACCACTGTCTGGGGACCCCTCTAAGCTTCAGTAGCCTCATCTGTAATAGAGAAACAGTATCTGCTTCAGAGAGTGGTGGTGAGGACTGATGGAGATGGAAACAGCACGCAGAAAGGGAACTGTTATTTTATTTTTCCTTCTTCAATCTGACTTTGTTTAAAAAATCCCAATTCATTATGTTTACAATAATTAACGCATAGTATGCTCATAAAATAAATAGTAGTATTCACTAATGTGCCATTGGTCCTTGTGCATATATTCCCAAAGGTATGGGTACGTCCTCCAATAAAATGCCTGGCATAATGCCTCATGCAGGCAAGAATTCTTTTTTCTTTTTAAAATAAACTTTTAAATAGCTAATAAAGTGTTCTTGTAAGAATGACACACATTGGAAATAATGAAACTGCTACAACTTAATGACCATCAATAATGTGTCAGGCCTATAATAGGGACAACACAGGTGCCCCAAATTAACCAACTTGCTGCTAAATACTAAATTGATAAAGGATTTATATTTCCCATGGATGGTATGACAGAATTAAGTACAGGAAGGAAGAGAATAGATTCAGTGACTGCGGACAATTGGGGAAAGCAAGCTCTAGGATGTTCTTCTCAGATCGTAATGTGATATGCTTTGAGCCATTGTACCACGGGGTCTACTTTCAGAAAAAGCGTGCAGCCAAGCTTTCGGAAATTAATACAGCTAGTCCTTTCCTTACCTCTTTTCTAGGCCTGAACATGCAGAGGGCACATCTGTGGCTCACCTGTTTCACCTCGGCCTGAAGGTGCCGCAGTTGGAGGCACTGCTCTAGCCGCTTGTGGGTCTGCTCCGCGTTGAGCTCCAGTTCATGCTGCTTCTCATGGAGAAACTCCAGTAGCTCTTGCACCTGGGCTGCCAGATCAATGTCTTTTTCACAGATTAACTCAATTCCTGATATTAAAAAATGCGAACAATTAAAAACCACAAACTACTGTGAAGACAACATTTCCTTAACACACATAAGTAAACTGGAATTTGGAAGTAGTCTTCTCAGCACCCTCCCAGCCTCTACATATCCCTCTGTGCCATTGTGCAGATCACCGTCGTGGGCCCTTGTTTAGGATGCTCAGGACACGCCATCTCTTGTGGATTAACTAATCCTTTGCCTGGGAATTACTTGTCAAAGATGATCAGCTTCTTATTATCGAATGGAGTTGGAGAGAGTTGGTTACTTGGAAGTCCATTCCTAGATAAGATGGCACCAGCAGTCCCCACTGAGAGATTCCCCAACACCCCGAATATTCATAGGCAAACCCCTGGATCAAATCAGAAAACATCATACCAAAAGGACCCTGTCTCAGGAACTTCTGCCAATTTCTCTTTTAACTAGTCAGGTGTAGTTTATCAGTAGATGAGAAGTCCACAATAATAAGAATAGCTGGGGAGCGAGGATTTTATTAGCCAATGACTTTAGTCCTCTAAAAAAGCAGCGCCTGTAATCCCAGTATTTTGGGAGGCTAAGAAAGGAGGATCACAGTTTCGTGGCCAGCCTCAGCTACTTAGTGAAGCCCTCAGCAACTTAGTGAGACCCTGTTTCAAAATAAAAATTAAAATAGGGTTGAGGGTGTAACTCAGAGGTAGAATGCACCTGAGTTCAATCCCCAGTACCACAAAAAAGAAAGAAGGAAGGAAGGAAGGAGAAAGAAAATAGATGCTAGCTCTCAAACTTATCTAATAAATACACCCCAGCAATATCACAAGGATATTGAATGCTTATCCATTTAGAGAAACCATCATGTTTAAGTTTTGCCCATACAGGGAGATTTTGCTCATTGTTCTACTGAGTCAAAGCAGTTAGTAAGACCTGTCAGTCACTGACAAGTGTTCCCAGTGTTTATGAATATACCGTCCAACATTAACAAACTTGCAGCCTGTCATGAAAGACTTGAGTCAATATCTGCCAGCCAAAATCTGTGGCTCCATTCCTGGCCTGCCTTCCCGGCTTACTCTTGCTCCACACCTCTCCCAGCACCTGAGTGTGGATGCACACACCTCTCCTCACCACTCCAGTGCTCCTATTTATACATTATCACCAGCAGTGCCACTGTGACCTTCCTCTAATGGACTTCTGCTTTAGGGTCATTAACAATCTCTGAGACAGAGTAAAGGGACTGCCTTTGTTATCTCAGTTCTTCCACCTGCTGGTGAGTTAAACTGGAGTCCTGATATAGCTCTCAAAGACAACAGGCACATCGCACTAGCTTTGGAACCAGTCTCGAGTTAGAATCTGGATCTTGGGCAAGTGACCTAAGCTCTCAGAAAGTTTGCTTCATATATAAACTACCATTTTATATACCTACCTACATCATAAGCTACCTTTCTCCTACACTTGTTGGGAGGATTAAATGAGATGATGCATGTAAAGCACACATATCATATACACATATATTTATTGTGTGCATGTGTGTCATGTGCATGCAATCAATGTAGATCAATATACACACAATTAATACAGATCACTGTTTCTAGTCCCATAGCTTTCCTAGTTGCTGGTTCTTGCCTCAAACTTTCAACTTTCTGCCTTTTACCATTCATGCCCTCTTGGTTCCTGTCTCTGACTTGTTGAGAGTTGTGACCCATGCTGCTCGATTCTGATTGTCTACCTGTTTCTGATTCAGCCTTGCTCAGATCCTAAGCTTTGGGGAATCCTAACTGAATTGCAATTCTGATCCCTGAATCTACTTGCCTCTGTAGCCTCTAAGTTCTGTCCAAATCCTTTTCCTGGCTCCTCATCCTATAACCTATGACCCATAGCAACTGCGGTTCTGATGCTGACACCTTGTCTGAGATGCTGAAGAACAGGAACCTGGCCAACAAAGGGACTCAGACTCAAAAATCCAGGTGGTATGTCCCCAAAGGGTAGCATACTTCCACAGGGATCAAATCCAAAGAAACGCACTAGTCTTAACATATGGGCACCTAAAAAATAGATTGCCTTTGGGAGACATCCCCATCACTCTGACTTACACCATAAGAAACTCATCACCGCCGCCACCAACACACCTGCCACCTGCTGTCAGGGGAGTACAAGGAAAGTCTGCACACACCAAGGGAAATTCATTTTTGGAGGCAAAAATAGCATTTTATATAAGGACAATATGGGAGAGTGGGAAAAAATATTTTCTGGTGTTACATGGTAATAATTTCAGTATCTTTTCATGTTTATTTTTTTCTGTCTGTTTCATAATTCCAAGTCCTAGCTCCTGAAATATCTGTGGGAGAGGGAGAAAAGAGCAGGCTTGTTCTTTTGGCAGCTACCCCCCCTTTAGTTACTATTTTCAATTACCAGGAGGATGAGGTAGAGCATTTCCTTCTGAATAAGAAATAAGAAGAAACAGAAATTTTTTACCTCTGCAGTGCTCGGCATGGGAGTGACCCCGGCCCCTATGTTTACTTTCTAGAAATGTAATTTAAGACCCATCTCTTCTTCATGCACAGTCACAAGGTGGGTTTACTCTAGCTTGTCTTCATTCTGCACATGTGTCCAGTGTTTAGTATGCTGGGCTTGGTCAAGGTATCTTTCTGTGTGAAGCTCACGGCTCACCCCTGCCACAATGCAGGTGAATGAACGCTCTAAACCTGGTTACTCAGCAAGGGGCCAGCACCTGCTCAGGACACCATCTAGAACAGCCTCCCAGCTGCCCCAAGACTCGGGCCCTGCAACTTCATATCTAGTTTGATATTTTTTTTAAGTGAGATGAGCACAGGAAATAAAAAGGATGCCTACGGCACCTCTGAACTCTTCATGTTGTGGATGGAACGAATAAGATGAACAGGAGGGCTTATTCAAGCCACACCTACAACAGAACCTAACCCCTCTCTTCCACTGCTCCCAAACACATTGCTGTGAGTCCCAGTTAAAACCCATCAGCTGGTAAATCTCCACCAATCAACTGCAAGCACGGTTTGCTGGTGTTGACATTCCTGCTCTCAAATGCAGAAAGATGTGTGTGTTCTTTCTGTCAAGTAGTGTAATATATTTATAATGAAATAGTTTGTTAATCTTTTTTAAAGGGTCGTAATGAGTTTTTTACGATGTGTCCCAACAGTGTGCTGTGCCCATCCCTCCATCAGAATACTTCCATCAAAGTTGGTTCTTATTTAACTTGTCTACATTGTCGCAGGAACATAGGCTCCCTGATGCCAGGGCCATGTCTATCTCATTCATCTCTGTCTTTTCTCGCCCTCGCACAGTGCTTGACTTATATCACCTAAAACATACCTGATTGATGAACATACCAGTCTATTTAGGGAAGAGCTGGGGTCACACACTGTGGTGGAAAGTACCCAAGAGCTTTGGGAAAGGGCAGGCTTAGGTTTGCAACCTGTTAATGGTGAGACTCCGGGCTCCTTACCCTCTCTGAGCCTCGGTTTCCTCACCTGTAAGATGGGAATCACAACAATGACTTTATAGAGATATCGTGAGGACTAAGAGATAGTATACACAGTGCCTGACATCTAGTTGGCTCAAACTATTAATTTTTCCTTTTCCTTTAATGTACAGTAAATATCTTGTTGATTAACTGATGGGACTGATGAATGCCTTATATAAAATATAAATGTAAGATCTACTGACATAGATCTTATCATAGGTGTTATATACTTGCTCAGTGTATATGATCATAAACTATGATGGTCTGAAAACTATTAGACCAGTGCCCTCAACACCTGCTCACCTTAGGTTCATCTGGCAAACTTTTAAAAATCACCATGTCCTGGTCACACCCCAGCAGTGGAACCGCTGTGGCTGGGACCCAGTGATTCTTAAAGCTCCAGGCTGATTCCGATATTCAGCCATGATTACAAACCCTGGCTAAGGCGGCACAGTGGCCAAAACCCGGGACCAGATACGTTCTTATGCTACACTCAGTCACAGAAGGCTCCCCACTGGTGTTTACTGAGGGCTGCAGGACACAGCTGACAACAGCAATGCGACGCTGCTTTCCTTGGCTGCCTGGCTGGGCTACCACTTTTATTTCCTCAAGCAGAGAGGCAGCTGTGGTTGAGGGTTAGATTTGGGTTAGATCTGGATATTCCTGGCCACGCTGCACATACCTGTAACATGTTTTCAACTGTTTGTGTTCTTAAATAACTGTGTCTTCCTCAGGTAGAGAACACCTTCTTTTCTCTTCCCTTCCCACTTCTGTTTCTGTGTCACTCCTTCTATACAACACCCAGGTCAGAAATTACAACGTCCTTTAATCAGGTTTTTAGATCAGTGTCCTCAACTCTGTACCTTAGACTCTCCTGGGAAGTTTAAAACAAAAAAAATTTTGGGCCCACTCCAAACCAATTAAGCAAGATTTCCTGAGGGACGAGGTTCAGACATTGGTATTTGATTCTAAAGGTGCAGCCAGGTTGTGAACCATGGCTTTACATCAAAGCTCTCTTCCCCTCCTCTCAGCTCCAGCAGGTTCACATTCTTGTTACCCCCAGAGTAGCTTCTATTAAAAAAAAAACAGGCCTTTCCTTTTACAACACAAATACAATTATTTGTGGTCCATTATTTTTATCTATGTCAGTTCCGCCCACACTGATGCTCATTCTTGATTCATTCAGCAAGCATTATTGAGAACTTGCTGTGTATGAGACATAAACACTTTGCTAGAGGCTGAGAGTGTAAAGAGACTGCCCTCCTGCTGCTGGAGAAGCTACTGGAACACGAATCACCCCAACAGAATGCAGTGTGTGCCAGAAGACAAGTGTAAAACAGGATAGTTGTCAAGCTTTACCGAACCCTTTCTGCGCTCATGTTTGACCTCACTGCATTCTGCAATGACCCCAAGTGGTAGGTATTCCTTTGGCCACCATTTCTCAGAGGAAGGGGAGAACTTAGAGAGATTGGATAACATGCTCAAAGACACCCAGGTAGTAAGAAGAGTGGATACCAACCCAGGATTTCCTCTTGCATCTGTGCTCTCAGAGTCCCTGCACATTGTAATTTATCTTCAAAATTTATTTATAGATGTGTGGGGGGAGGCGGAGGGGAGGGACACTAAGAGCTGTGTGCATGTATGTTAACACCAAACTGATACTCATTGTGATGTGAGACTACAATACACCAATAAAAACATATTAAAAATTATTTATAACATTTTCAAATGCTGGGCCTGGGTACTTCTTAGCCACAGTAAATTCTAAGCACTATTGTATAAACTGCAAAGATTTTCACTTAAAAATGGTGTACAAAGAGAACTTGATGCTTTGATCAAATCACAGAAGCACTATAGCTGTAGGATACACAGTTCTTGTCATTTCTAAGGTCAAACATAACAGTCATATAGGCAGATTTCACTGGAGAGAAGATCTATGGCATAACCAAGCATGGGAAGTGAGGAGTGGAAGGGACTTCAGGAATCAAGACTCACGTACTGCACTAGACAGAAGAAACCAAGGTCTAAATAGAGAAGGGACTTCCAAAGTCAGATTGCTCATTGGTGGTGGAATTGGACCTTGAATTAGGGCAGCATGCTTTCTTCCCAGTCAAACTTAACACCTTCCAACTTGAGGTGCAAATAGATAATGCTGTAGTGAGGAAAGAACATAAGAAATTGTTCCAATTCACACCTATTTCTAAAGCTGATGTTGACTTACACCAAGGCTTTTGCTTTGGTTAGAAGTGTTGTCATACCAGAGGAATTCAGGAAAACCTGACTCAACGTTATAAACTTCACACTTGAAACTAAGTATACAGAATTCCCTAATTCCATTTACTACTAAAAAATCAAAGCATGTACCCTTAATTAATTTAGCAGGGTGGAATAAAAACCAATGAAAGTTAATTTTTCTAGTTGTCCTTTTTTTAGGACAACAGTTTATTTTACCTTTAGTCCAAATAAAGTTTACTAGACAGACATTGTAAATGCCCAAGCCATTGATTGCCTCAGTCCTATGTCTCTGAGGTCCTGCACTCCTCCTCTATGGGTAGGGAGCAAGGTCCACCCCTCTCCCCAACCCCACCCCACAGCTCTGGAGTGAGTCTGCCCCCAGGTGCCTTCTCTGCAGGACAGGGAGTGAGCTTCCCTGAAAGCCTGGATTCATTCCTTTGAAGCCTCCTGGGCTCTGCCAGAATCAACAGCTAGCTGCAGCAGGAATGGGGGAACAGCCAGTCTCAGCAGAGAGGGCTTTAGAGGCCAACCAAACCTCTTTTAACAAAACTCATTTCTAGAACAGGATATTGTGGGGGTGGGCAGCCCATCTGCCTGGGGGTATTTTCACCCACTCAGTCCTCATGGTTAAGGTGGATGCCAAGCACAGCCAACCCCCAGTCACAAGCAGTCCTCAGAGACTGCCAGCTCCCAGTAGTCTTCCTGTTACCATGGATACTTGGCCCCTGGGACAGAGGTTGGCCTGCCCAAGGTCATGTCAGCACCTGGGAGTAAGTGCTCTTTGTCCTGATAGACACATCCATTCCGAGGGAGGAAGGGCACGCATCCTTGCCCAGTTTCTCTGCCCAGCCTCCCTCCTAAGTACTGTGTGTTCATTTCTCCTGGTTCCCAGCTTTAGTAGCATCATGAGGGCTATAGGAAGCGTTAAACCCTGAGTCCAGAGAGATTCTCAATTGCAGAAAAGGGATTATCATCTACCCCTGCCCTGGCATCCCTAACACCACCCTTCCTTAATAAGGCCCTGGAAAGGTACAGTTCATGCACTAGAATACAGCTTCTCAAACTTTAATGTGCATATGATTTTCCTGGAGATTTTGTTAACATGCAGACTCAGATTCCCAAGTCTGGTGTAAAGCCTGTGATCCTGCATTTATAACCAGCTCCAAGGAGGTCAGTGTTGCTGGTGCAGAGCCCACTCTGAGTAGCAAGGTCCTCCACCAGTGGGGCATCAGAATCACCTGGAAGGCTTATGGAAGCACAGATTGCTGGGTTCCATCCTGAGAGGTTCTGATGTGATGGGCTCTAGGGGCACGCCCTTGAACTTGCATTTCAAACAAGTTCTCCAGTGATGCTGATGATGCTGTTTGGGAACCACACTTTGAGAGCCACTGTCCTAGCTGTCCTAGCCCATAGATGGCAGCTGTTGTGATTTAATTACCATGGTCAAAAGCAGTGGTTCTCAGCTCTGGCTGCACAGTTGAATCCTCCTCACCTGAGGAGTTTTCTTTTTCTTTTTCTTTTTTTGCTGATGCCCAAGTCTCAAGGGCAAGGTAGTTAAATCAGAATATCTGGACATGGGGCTTGAGCACTGTTATTCCTTCAAAAGTCCGCAGGCTGACTGCAAGGTGAGCAGCCCTTCCTGGACTGTGTGGAGCACAGCCTGTACACTTGGAACCTGCCCGGGTCTCAGAGGCAGCTGCAGCCTGTTCACAACACAGATGAAAACTCAAGGAAAGATTACGCTGATGGAAGTGAACAGAGTTCACTGGATTCTCTCTCCTTTGGTTAGAAGCAAAGTTCCTCTGAATGCTGGTACAGTATTTTTTCTTTTAGGTCAACAAAAGAAAAACAGGATCCTAAAATACAGTAGGATTCCTAAGGTCTCCCTGACAATTTCATGATTTTAATATTCTTCACCGTCAGCAGGGACATGGCCTAACTGGGTTGGTTTTGTGTGTGTGTGTGTGTGTGTGTGGTACTGGGGATTGAACCCAGGGGCATTTTAGCTCTGAGCTGTACCCCCAATCCTATTTTTTATTTATTTTGAAACAGGGTCTCGCTACATTGTGAAGGGCCTCACTAAGTAGCTGAGGCTGGCCGCAAACCTGCGATCCTCCTGTCTCAGCCTCCCAAGTACTAGGATTACAAGTATGCGCTACCAAGCCCAGCTCCAACTGTCTTTTAAAGAGTTGGTGGCCTTAGACCCTGCTGCCTTGTCCTAGAGAGCAAAGAAACTCAGTCAGCATGGACATGAAGAGGAGAGCTATGGGGTGGGTGGGAGGAGTGGCTTTTCTTCTTAACCAGCTGTCCTGGGATCGCTATGGCTTTCTCTAGTCCCAACATCAAAGACCATCTTGGAGAGTGGCAGGCCTGCAGTCAGAGATCATGCATTTGTTGGATACACTTTGAATAAATCTTGAGCAAGAAATGAAGTAAAATCAGGGTAACCCAACCATATTTTCCTAAGAAGTTATAAAATTATATGATCTTGCCATAAATTTTTGTCAGCACTACTTACACTTACCTGCAGACCAGTGATAAAAAACCGAGGCCCCTGGGAAGCATGAGCTGGAGCCCAGGAGTCTGGCTGGGAGCTGAGGACGGGAGGAGAGAGTGTGCCAGGGACAGGGAAGGGGAGCAGATTAGGAGTCATATACACACTGGACTACAATTTTGTGGATGTCTGACTGCTTTGCTTTTGTTTATCCAGGTCATCATTTTTTAAAAAATCTATGCAGATACAATTCACCACAGCCAAATTATGGAACCAACCTAGGTGTCCATTAACAGATGAATGGATTACAAAATCGTGGGATATACACACAATGGAATTCTACTCAGCAATAAAGAAGGACAAAATAATGTCATTTGCAGGAAAATGGACAGACCTGGAGAACGTTATGTTAAGTGAGATTAGCCAGTCACAGAAAGTGAAAGGGTCATATGTTTTCTCTCACATGTGGAAGCTAGGGAGTAAGCAGGAAATAAGAGGGATTTTAGATAATGGAGAAGAATTTCCAGTGGAGTGAGGGAGATGATTTGGGGGAGCGTTAGGGGAGGGGGAGAATTAATGAAGGAATCACTTCCATTGACATTATGTACATATGTGAGAATACCAATGTCAACCTCAACATCTTGTATGGGGAAGGGAGGGAGTGGGGAGGGAGCCGGGGGAAAGCCCACCACGTACTGTGTGCATGTATGTCACTATCACTATGAACTACATTATGATGTGAGACTATAATGCACCAATAAAAGTATAAAAATAAATAAAATTTCTATTAAAAATCTATGCTGATTTCCATCATTGTTTTGCCCATTCTCTTCACAGTACCAGGAGACCTTGGCTCTAGTCCCACCTTTCCCGCAGCTTAACTGGGCCACCTTGCATATGTTATTTTAGCTCTCCAGGCTTTGGTTTCTTTTTTTTTTTTTTTAACATGGGAGTAGCCACTTCTATTCTTTGAATCTTTAGAAATGAAATGAATGAGCAGCGTGCAAGTGCTCCTTGGAGGCCAGTGGTACCCCTGTTTCTATCATCTCTCCTGCCAGGAGAACGAGAGGCTGCCTACCTGAGGCCTGGACCTCCATGATGTACTGGTGCAGATCCTGGCCCTGCTGGATGACTTCAAAGGTCATGTTGTTCATGGCTAGCTTCCGCTCTGTGTGGCGCTGCAGCCGCTGCTCTGCCAGGGTCAGATCCTCTGTGTTGAAGTCATTCATCTGCCGGAGCAGGTCCTCATTCCAGGCATCCAGCTCTGCCGTCACCTGCGAGGAACCACCATCATCAGTACAGGCTCGCTGGGTCCGTGGGGGGCTGCCAGGGTGGAGCCTGCCAATTCCAAGCCTTTCTAATTAACCCACCCCTTGGATAGTCTCTGCTCCACATTTCTTTGGCCATTAGATTCTGTCTATGCAACATTGCCATGCATCCACGGGCATATGCCATCCAAAGTATTCTCTTTGTGTTTCAATGTCTATAAGGACAGCCAAAAAACAGCAGCAAACATTTATGTTCTGACTTATGGTTTATAAAGTCTTGGCATGTTCATCCCATTTGATCACCACAATGACCCAGTGAGACAGGTGACATGGAGATCTCCAGGTGTATCCTACAGGAGAGGAAGCTGACCCTCACGCAGACAGATGTGCTGACTTGCCCAAAGCTGGCCCTGCTAGCAAGGGGACAAAACTTCAGAAGTAGATCAGTTTTGTACTGACTGCAAATACTTTGTCCACCATTCCACAATTGTTGCTCCAAAAATATTTCATAATTGGGGAGGTCCTCAGAAAGTAAGTGATGAGTCTATTTCAGAGGTAGAAACTGAGCACTAAAGCCTGGGGACTGGCTCAAGGTTACACAATCAGATAAAGGGCTGGTGTACACCAAACCCAGGGGTCTTGGTCTGGTTCCTGTTCCATTGTGCAGATTTCCCTCCCTCAATTACAAAGGCTGATCTCTGGAAATAATGACCAAGCCAGATGTAAATGTATAGCATCCATCCAAAAATTTAAAAATATTTTTTTTGGTGGTACTGGGGATTGAACCAGGGGCATTCTACCTCTATGCTACACCCCCAACCCTATTTTATTTTTTAGTTTGAAACAGGGTCTCACTAAGTTGCTGAGGCTGACTTTGAAACTGCGATCTTCCTAACTCAGCCTCCCAAGTACTGGGATTATAGGCATGCACCACTCAAAAAGATTTTAATCAATTGAAAGGCAGTAATGAAACTGGCCTCGTGGTATACACCTGTAATCCCAGCTACTCAGGAGGCTGAAGCAGGAGGATCGTAGGTTCAAGGCCAGTCTAGGCAATTTAGTGAGAACTTACCTCAAACTTTTAAAAGGGCTGAGGGTGTAGTTCAATGGTAGAGTGATTGCCTAGCACACGCAAGGCCCTAGGTTGAATCCCCACTACCACACACAACATACATGCAAAAGGCAGAAATTATTCTATTTCTTTTTTCAGTACTGGGGATTGAACCCAGGGGCATTCTACCTCCGAGCTACACCCCCAGCTCTATTTTCTATTCTTATTTTGAAACAGGGTCTCACTAAGTTTCAGAGGGCCTCACTAAGTAGCTGAGGCTGGCTGCGAACCTGAGATCCTCCTGCTTCAGTCTCCCAAGTACTGGGATTACAAGCATGCGCCACCAAGCCCGGCTACGCAGAAATTATTCTAATGAAGACTGAAGTATTAATGAGTGAAAACATTGCCACACCGTGAATTAGCTAATTGTTTATTGCCCCACACTTTAACTCAAGTGACCACCTAGGCTACTTTCAGTTCTCTGCAAGAAGAGACTAAATCCTACACTTCCTTTACATTCTCTGCTTTCATCCACAGAGTAGCGACTCATAAGTACTTAATTAGATAATAGTTTCACCGGATATGTGGATAGAAGTTTTCAGGTCTGCTATCTTATGTCACCTTCACTACGTGCCTGTGAAGGCAATATCATGGGTACCGTCACTTTCTTTTCCGAGGACTGGAAATGAAAGTCTCACTCAGGTCACACATTTGCAGTATGGCCTAGCAGTCTCAGCTCTCTCCCAGAGCCCCAGGTCAGTGGTTTTCATTTTGCTGAGTCTCATCCCAGCTGACAGGTGATACTGCCTTCACAGGTACCAAATGCTGCTCCAGGGGCATCAGGGGACACTGGAAGAGAAGGCCAACTTGCAGTGAGTGGGAGAAGTGCTCTTATATCCTGAGCTGGGCCATGCACACTGGGATGAGAAAAGCAAGCAGTCCCTCCCAGGGGCAGCTGCCTGGGCCACAGGATTCCATTTTTGGTCTGACAGTAAGACCTTTCTTCAAGCAAAATAGAAACAGATGAAAGCGTAGTATCTCTCTTTGAGGCAGAGATGGGAGAACAATAAGAATACCACCCTCACTGCCCTGGGTTCCACCTTGTGCCCCACATCTTTTCAGGTCAACTCAGGGATCTGCAGAGCTCAGCAGGAAAACCCAGTATCTACTTATTGGGGGGAGACCTCGGGGCCCTGGGAACCAGCAGGTTGGCAGGCAAAACAGATTTCCGTTATAGTCCCATCTTTGAGAAGTAGTACTTCATTCTCTAACCAAAGAAAGGGGATAAATGGAGAGCAAGGGAGACATTTCACTTACAATGTAAAATTTAAAGAGTTTAAAGATAGAGATAATTTAAAGGATGAATGGGCCATTATAGGAGTGTCTTATAAATGTTTTCCCTTCCTATATTTAAAAAAATTGAAATGTATATACATGTATTTTAAAAATTCAATTCTAAGAGTTTTGAGAGTTTTGATAATTTTATACACCTATGTAGCCACCACCCCAAACATAATATAGACTCTGGCTGCTCTCCTAGGGGCCCTACTCTTGCCTCTCTCTAGTCAGTTACTGCTCTGCCCACACCAGACACTACTTTCTCATTTCTATTATCACAGGTGTAGTTTTGACTTTTGTTGGATTTCATGAATGAGATCATAGAGTATGTACTCTTATGTCTTTTATTTTTGTTGTTGCTCAACATGCTGTATTCAACATCCATCCATATTGTGTGTATCAGTAGTTCATCTTCGCTACAACTGAGTGTGCTCTGTTTTACCAGCATACCATTGGTTGATCCACTCTCCTGCTGTTGAGCCTCTGTGTGGCTTCCAGTGTGTAACTATTACTAATAGGGCTGACATGAGAGTTCTTATATAAGCAAGTCTTTCTGTGGATACAGGTTTGCACTGCTCTTGAGTGATTATCGAGGAGTGGAACGGGAGGGTCAGGGTAGGTGGATATTTATAAGCAACTGTCAGAGTTCTTCAAAGTGATTGTAAACATTTTATGTCCCCAGTAGCAATGTATGGGAGTTTCAGTTGCTCCACATCCTCACTATCATGTGACATTATCGTTTATTTAATTTTAGTCATGCTAGTGAGGGTGAAGTGGTATCTCATTATGGTTTTCAGTTGTTTTTCCCTGCTGACTAATGACGGTGAGCACATTTTCACATGCTTATTGGCCACTTATATATGTACTTTTGTTAAGTGTCTCCTCAAGTCTTGCCTGTTTTTAGAAAAATTTTGATTGTAGATTTGTAAGAGTCCTTAATATATTTTGGATAAAAATCCTTCATGAGATAATATATTAAAAATAGTTCAAATCACAATTTCTAGTCCATTCCTTGCCTATCAACTATAGGAAATTAGAAAAAAAACTAATACAAGCACAAAAGGAAGAGCCTGTCTCTTTCAATTTTAGTTTTGCTTCCATGTAACTGACTCTATGAAGGGTCCTTTTGCCGCAGGAAGATCCCAGAGGGGTCCCAAGGCCAAGAATCCATGAGGCGGAAAGCGTCTAGAAGTCCTGGCGAGGGGAACAGAAGATGGCTGAAGTACTTCAATTGGGAGAATGAGGCTCAGAGGTCTGGTATCTTGGGAATATGATCTAAATTGAATGTGAGATCTGTCCAGGATTTTATATCTGGTATTTCTGTATTCTTTCCTCACCTCTCCTTACATTCTACATGGACACCATTAAGTTGAAGAGCCAAGTCTCTTATGCAGCCTGAAGAGTGAGAATTTCAAGGGGCTACTCAACAGAACAGCCTGGCTCCTGAGGCCGCCTCCCTGGGTCTACACGCTCTTCACTCTGTGTCTGACTCTCCTCCCTAGTTCTCCAAATACCGATGGTCAGAGCCTTCTATTTGTCTGACTTCTCTGCTTTAATATTTACTGCAGTTTAAATTATTCTCCTAGTATTTTCTGTTTCCTTAAGGGAT
Organism: Glis glis; assembly: GCA_004027185.1. Lineage (NCBI taxonomy): Eukaryota > Metazoa > Chordata > Mammalia > Rodentia > Gliridae > Glis > Glis glis. The sequence continues at coordinate 86,057 of PVJS01000810.1, forward strand.
ATTCCTTCCTTGGGCACCTCTCCATCTTTCTGGGGCACCAGGCTGGCATATATATATATGGGATTTTAGGGCCTCACATATGCTAGGCAAGCACTCTACCACTGACTATATCCCTAGTCCCTAACATCTTTTTTTAAAGATAGGGTCTTGCTTAGCTGCCAAGGCTGGCCTCAAACTTTTGATTCTCCTGCCTCAGCCTCCTGAGTAGCTGGGATTACAGGCATGCCACACCATGCCCAGCTCTTTTTTTTTTTTTAGAAAAAACTTTTTTCAAACCTGTGGCTTACCTTACTGCTTATGAGCAAACCCAGCTTTCCAACTGAACCTCTTGCACTTCCGCTAAAATCTGTTAACCCTGAGAGTTAGCTCAGCCCCCACCAGCCTCCTTCCCTGGCCCAATATCTCTGAACCTTGTCCCTCCACCCAGTCTGTTCAAGTCCTGACTGTCCTTCAAAACAAACCCTCTGTCCTGAAGGCTTCAGCACATCCCTAGACCCAGAGGCTTTTCTCTGACTTATCTCATAACATGGTATATGGGTTAGTTTGCTCATACAGAGACCAGACTGTGAAAAGCAAAACCTGCACCAGGCAATGAATGTGGTGATTTATCTCCATTTGGAGAGAATCTTCTCAGGCCTGAATAACATGAATGAAAGATGGAATACAAGGTTCCTAGAGGGCACTCAGCTTTCTGTCGACCTATTTTGCTTTCTGCTTCCACTCAATTAGCTCCATCTCAGCCCCTGCCCTGCTCAGTTCCCCTCTTGGCTTCAGTGGCCTGTCTTCTTCACTCTCCTGAATTAATTGGAGTGTGAGGATATGGTGACCTCTTTGAGATATATTTTGGCAATATTTCTGTTCTAACAATTGTCTACTCTAGAGGCATATCAATAAGGGAGATCATACAAGAAGCTAAAATAGATTGTAGAAGAGATAAGAGGCAGTGGGAAATTACAAGGCTCACTTTAAAAAGAAGCCCAAGACTTTCCTACCAGATAACATTCACCAAATCAGCCGGGCATGGTGGCGCACGCTTGTAATCCCAGTACTTTGGGAGACGGAGACCGGAGGATCCGGGTTCGCGGCCAGCCTCAGCTCTCTCTCTCTCTCTCTCTCCCTGTCTCTCTCTCTCTGTCCCTGTGTCTCTCTCTCTCTCTACTTAGTGAGGCTCTCCGCAACTTTGTGAGACCCGGTTTCAAAATAAAGTATAAAAAAAATAGGGCCGGGGGTGTAGCGTGGAGGTAGAACGCCCCTGTGTTCAATCCCCGGTACCGCAAAAAAAAAAAAAATTCACCAAATCTAGTATTCTGCTACCAAAAATGATCTGTGGAAGTTGGTTTAGCAGTCCCCTTGGGTTCTGTTCTGAGAGCACTCTCCATTTACTTTCTAAGTTTTTCCCAGTATTTACATGTAGAGAAAACTCTAGCCCCTCTTCTCCAAATATTCTGTTCTGTACCTGCTTGAACCCAAACTTGCCTTCCCCTTTTCTTCCACTTTTCAAAGTCTGTTCTCATCAACTTAGCTCTTCATTTTCTCCTTCAAATTGGAAATCTCACCACATAATTCTTTTTTCAGATAATTTTTAGATGCTGCTGCTGATCATAATGATGATCATATCATTGAAGCAGACATTCTGCTCTGAACCATGCATTATGGGATAAATAGTGGGTTTGGTATTTGACTAATTTTATCCTCAGGGCAACTCCAGGAGGAAAGGAACACAGAGCAGTCAGGTAGCTTGCCCCGTGGTCTCAGAGCTGAGCACTCAACCACCAAGTCCAGTGCTCTTATCCATGCTGTTACAGTGTTAAGGCTGTCCAAGGACTGGCTTCTGGGGATAGCTTTCTTTTTATTATTCTCACATCAGAGAAGTGCCAGTTTTATCCTTTCCCTGTTTTCTTCTTTTCTTTAAAACAAAACAAAACAAGCCTCAGTTTTCTTCACTTCACCTGAGTCTTTTAAAATAATCATACGTTCTTTGAACAGATAAATAAATTTGTGTGCTTGTGGTCTTATATAAATGCCAGGCATAATTTATCCTTGCAAGAAAACACACTGCCTTCCACTGATAGGGTGTATATTTTTTAAAAGTTTGGTAATTCTTTTTATCATTGATTCTGCCAGATTGCTTAGTATAAAGGTAATATTAAACTGTCCCAAATGCTCTGTTCCCCAGGGGCCTTTGTCACCAACAGGACACACATCTGCAATCCAGAATTGGGATGTGAACAGAGGGACTAAAGCTGCAGCAGAGAAGTGTGTCCTGGTCCCTGCCTGGCAGGAGATAAATGCTTTTGGTTTCCACAGCACATGCTCTGTAAGAATACCCAGTGATCTCTTGATCTGACTCAGCAATGAATTAGGAGAGAAACAATGGGAAGAGTAAGATGGAATGTTTACATGCTTAAAATCTGAAAGCAAATTTATATGTGTGTGTGTAGTGAGAATGTATTGTGAATAGCAGGAGCAATGTTAACTATAGCATATTAAGTGCTGATGAAGTATTAGGAGCTTAGCTTAATGTAGCATATGTTAACTCATTAAATCCTCACAACGACCCCACAGGCTGGGAAACATTACTGTCATCCTCATTTTTCAGATGAGGAAACTGAGACTTCAAGAGCTTAAGCAGCTTGCCTATGGCTGCACAAAAAGTAGTGAAACAGGTTCAAACCCAGGCAGTCCAACTCAAAACACCACCTATTTGACCATGGCACTATACTGCTTCTCAGCAAACGGCAGTTATATGCACGAGTAGCACTACACGTGTTACATATAGTAAGGTCCAATCCCATCCCAAATAACAGTGGGGAGGAAGGATCGTGACATTTCATTGTGAGGAGATGCTACTGAAGTGCATTGGCTATTGATGGCAAAATGAACATCTTTCTGTTTTATGCCACTATTTTTATTAAGATGAGAAAAATGAAAGCTGAATGTTTTCCACTGGCCTACAAGTGCTGGCTGACAGGGCAAGGTGTATTGCAACTCAAGAGACTGTTTCATTGCACCGGAAGAGCTACTTTACCCATAACAGGTCTGTGTGTCAACACAGGTTACCACTGTGAAACCAAACGGCCCCAGTCATTTACTCTTCTCGTCCAGTATAGTGTTAAATTCTTTTCTCTTAATCATCTTATCAAAGGGTGAGATTAGTGAGCTCTAAAAACATTATTTTAGGGGTGTCATAGCATTTCTCTCTGATCCAGAAATACATATAATCTGTCTGAAGAGTCAAAATACTCATTTAAATAGCTATATAAACACCTTTGGAGGTATTGCAAGACTTTTCTGGAAAAGCAAAAGGACTTGGCAGTAAAGAAATTCCCTCTGGTTGTTTTAAATTCTTGGCAAAATAATATAAGAACACATTGCAAAATGTTGTAATTGATGAGTTCCAGTGTTCAAGTACCTAATTTCTATTCCAATTAGATCACTTGGATAACTGAATAATTTTGATGGCCAATTTCATGTTCTTTCCTTCCTTAGCATTATTATAAAAACTGTGGTCTTTGACAGAATCATGGTTTGTTGATTAACAGGGTTGGAGGGGACCCTGAGTAGGAATTTTGTCCATACCTTTGCCTCTTATCAATTTGAGACTTGTGGAAATCTAATCTGCTTTCAAAGCTCTCCAGTTTGTTGAAGAGTTCCCAACACATACTGATCACTCATTCTAGTTCTAGCAATGCTTGAGCATCAAAATGTTCTTCTCTTCTATATGCTATAGCTTACATCTGCTCCTTTTACTGCATCCTTACCAGAAAGGGGGTGTGTACACCATTGCACCTTGATATTGGTACCTGAGTTCAGGTCCACAGTTCCAGACCCTGCCCATCACAAAGTGACCCAAAAGTTGCCATCAGAGATCTTTGATAATTTACTGAAAACTGATGACTTGCCAGAATACCAAGGCTGTATGAATAAGCCTGTTGTTGTTGTTTTAAAGGAAGATGGTAAAGGAAATCTACCAATGATTCTTAAATAAGTTTTATAAAAAATTTAGAAGATACTATTAAATAGATATTTTGTGAGGAATGTGGTTTAATTCATTGTATTTATTCTGCATTTCCTTCCCAAGGATCTGAAATATATTTAGAAAATGCTATGGTGATCACTGAGAAGAACCCATAAAGATGATCCCAAATAGATTTTTCTTTTTTTTTTTTTTTGTGGTACCGGGGATTGAACTCAGGGGCGTTCTACCTCTGCACTACACCCCCGGCCCTACTTTTTATACTTTATTTTGAAGCCGGGTCTCACGAAGTTGCGGAGGGCCTCGCTAAGGAGAGAGAAAGAGAGAGAGAGAGAGAGAAAGAGAGAGAGAGCCCGAGAGAGAGCTGAGGCTGGCCGCGAACCCGGATCCTCCGGTCTCTGCCTCCCAAAGTACTGGGATTACAAGCGTGCACCACCAAGCCCAACTCTTTTTTTTCTTGATACAGTTACCATGTTGGTGTTTTGGGGCAAGACTCTGCAGAGTCTCACAGTGTATCTATGGAATAATAGGTGATGGAATTGGATGAGATGATGGGGCCCTGAGATGGTCCCAGCCGACAGAAGTGCAGGCTAATGGCTGTGTCACTGCAGGAGGACCCCCAGCAAAATACCACAGGGCCCTGCTGACCTGGCCCACATTTCAAACAGCATGACCTTCACAGTGATATTAGATTAGATTTAAATATATTTTTATAGGCTGAAGAATTGTGGGGGAAAAAAAGTAAAATTTAAGGGGAAAATCTAAAAGCTGCCACTTAGTTTTTTTTAAAGGATATTAGAAGCACTTACCTTGAAAAAAAAAAAACCACATACAGCTAGACGAGATAGGGCATGAAGTCACCGAAAAGGCACCTGGAGATGCCAAAGTCCTGACCAGGACACACCCAAGGTGTGTGTGTCAACTGGCAGTGCTAACAAGAGTTCCTTGGCAGGGGGCGACTGAGAATACCTAGAGACCATGCGCCTAAATTGGGCATGTGTACCATAGAGAAGGGAAATAGCATTTTTAGAGTTGGAGGCGAATATAGGAATAACTCATACAATCTCATCATTTTCAGAAAAAGGAAAAGAGACCCATGATAAACATTTTCAAGGCTTCCAAATAAAAGAAAGAGCAGACTTGCTCTGGTTTTTATTCTTGTTATTTGTTTTTCCCCAGAGACAGGACAAGGACCAACGTGTGAAAGGGTGGAGATTTGGGTTCCATACAGTAATGAAATCCTGTTTCTTCTCCCCTCTTCCCAATCCCTGTTTCTGGGCTCTGGAGATATTCTGGAAGAGGCTAGACGGCATCGTCCAGGAATGCCAAATCCCGGACACCAACTTTTGCCTGTCCTCCAGGAGTAATCTCATCGAGAAACCTTCACAGGCAGCCTGACCAGGCCAGGGGTCCCTATTCAATGTTCCCAGCAAAGTACGAGCCTCCCTATCATAGAATTATCACACTGCCTGATGATTCTCTTTGTGCTTCTCCCCAGCTAGCCCCCTAATGGCAGGGACAGTTGTATCCTCAATGCTCAGTGTAGTCACTGGTACATTCACGATCTAGTATAATATGCCAAGGGCCTCTGCATAAATCAACGGAAGAGCAGAGACCACAATCAGCTTTCCCTTCTCTAGGCAGAAGTTTCCTCCTTGAGTGCCATTTCTTCTCAGGCTCTGCCCAGCCCAACTCATCCTAATGGGAACCCCATAATTTGGAATCAGGTATTCCATTCCTTACTCAGGTTAATTACTCAGACAAACTTTCAGGTGCACAGAGCAAATTTTGTTTGTAATTACAGAGTGAGACTTTTTTTTAAAAGACCATATATATGAGGTGGGTGTGGTAGCGCACTCCTGTAATCCCAGTACTTGGGAGGCTGAGACAGGAGAATCACAGGTTGGAAGCCAGGCCTCAGCAACTTAGCAAGATCCTGTTTCAAAAAAAAAAAATAGGGCTGGGGGTGTAGCTCAGAGGTAGAATGCTGCTGGGTTCAGTCACCCATATTCTTACCACCAGAATATGAACAACACTAATATTTGGTGAAGTGTCTCTTATATCATGACTAGTTCATATAAAACATCTTTCAGAGAGGGAGGCTGAACCTACAGAAAAAAAAAACTTTGTAAGACATCATGATCCACTCTGGGTCACTTTGCCTGGTATGCAAGAAGTCCATGAAGACACGTCAGGAACACAGCCACGATCTTGGGTTTGCACTTCTGCCTAATTAACTTGAGGTGAGTTTCAGCTTACATGGGGGTGCCCTATGATCTCATTCCAGGCTATAATGTGGAAGCCAAATGTACTATGGCTATCAAGTGAAAGGAGACTGGTGCAGCAACTCATGTGCTATCCTAATCAAAGTTTTAAACTAATTGGTTCACCTCGGCCATCAGTGATAAGATTGAGGAGTCATGCTTAGATTCCCAGATGATAGGGTCATAGGCCTGCTCTGGCTTTCAGTAATCCCTAGGAATTTGGAGTATGTCCATCAAATGCCTTCCTTTAGGAACAGAACCATAGCTGTAGGTCTTGCAAGTATGGACAGACACTGTCCTGGCTTATTTCAGCTCTGACGTGGCTCTTGCTACAGAAACCACCGTCAGTTTTACACTCTGAAGCTTCTCTAAGAGTTTTCTCTTTGTCCTCACAGTGAAGCATAGCTGGTATTTGAAATAATCTCATCACTCTAAAAAATAACTTCTGACAATCTAAGTTGAAGCAGAACTTTTGCATAGGTCTGGTAGGATTTCCATTTCTATCTAAGATTAGATGCAGCATTTCCCTCCAGCGTTGGGCCTCCTCCCATATGGGGTACAAGGGTATAAGACCCCTTCAAAACCTGGATGTCAGAGGCTATACCAGAAGGTGTATGATCAAATCACTGTCTTTATCGCCCTCATTATACCAGACCATTACACTACATCTCCCCATTTGCTCCACTGCATATCAAGTTGTCCAAGTTCCTGTCCAGTACTCCAGGTAAGAAGGAGAATTTTCATATATAGGTAGGCTGAAGAATGCAAATCCTGCAAATATCAAGCTTCTCTAAAGCAATATTCAACTAGTATCTAACTTTAAAGAACTTGATTTACACTCATATCTTTAAAGGATATTTTCTGCATATGCTTTGGATTGTATTTCAGGAGCGAAGCTGGATTTGACTGGAATCACTGCAGGCAAATGCATCCCAGTGCACCGCCAGCTGATGTCGAAGGTGTCGTCCCTGTCAAAGTGAAGCTAACTGACCCATTCTGGCACTAAACCCGCAACCCTGGCCTCCAAACCACAGCCAGCTAATCAAATAAAACTGAAATATCTGACCTTCAGGTTGTTTTCTTCCCCTTAACTATTTTTCGATGTGAACCTGGAATGACAGGAGAGTAAATAAAGAATACAACAGCAAAATCACCACACCTGCTAACACAATTTCCCCCAGGGATATATTCATGCCCAGCAGGTGAGATGGAGCTGAGTAAGGATTGTGGGAGTGCTCGGGGCCTATACCACATTAATCAAATGTAACTTCATTTCTGTGAGTCTCATTCTCAATTACTAAGGAATAATGACTCTTTTCCTCTCTTTACTACTTATGTTATTCCATCTTTATGAAGTTCACACACACCCTTCATTGCATGCCAATGTCTTTATTTTTCCACTGGCATTTTAGTTGGTCTTCCAAAATATTTTTTAATACTACTTGCCACCTGAAAACCTTTTGAGTATAGATTCAAAATAAATGGAAAGTATAAATAAAATCACTGAGTTATAGAATCAATTGGAAGGATAATTAAGATCTAGATTTACAGGCTTATTTTTTTCTTCATTCCAGAAATGGTCCAGAAAGCACCTTTTAGAACATGAATTTTGTGTGTGTGTGTGTGTGTGTGTGTGTGTGTGTGTGAGAGAGAGAGAGAGAGAGAGAGAGAGTAGAGAGAGAGAGACAGAGACAGAGAGAGAGAGAGAGACAGAGACAGGCAGGCAGGCAGGCTCAGGATGGAGCCCAAAGGTGCTCTGTCATTGGGTTGGATTCATAGCCCTCTTTATATTTTTTATTTCAAGATAGGGTCTTGCCAAGTTGCTGAGGCTAGCCTTGAACTAGCAATCCTCCTGCCTCAGCCTCCCTAGTTTCTGGGATTACAGGGAAGTGCCACTATGTCCAGCCCTAGAACATGAACAGTTGTGGTCATAAAAAAAGACAACTCAAGAGCGTAAGGGCTAGGAAGATGGATAACTTAAACATTGACTTTCTTTTACATTTTATATGCTCAACATAAACATTTTTGGTCCAGGATTGAAGAAAAGGGCAACCATTGCTAAAACAGTCCTCTGTTCCAGAATGGGATTAGGATTAGGATGCTGGAGTTTTTGACATTTACAAAACAAATCATTTCTCTTCCCAACCAGTTCCATGAATGTTTCCACAGACATTGTTGGGAAAACTGGTTCCCATAAACCCAAAAGTCCCAACTCCAGGGAGAGGTTTAGAATGCAAAGTAAATTTAGAAAGAAATAGCAGGTGGGGAATTGGTTTTGTTTCCTACCACCAGTCAGGAGCAAAGAGAAGACAGTGCCTTTAATTTAACCCTTTACCGTCCTTGAAAAGGAAAAGGTGTCGTCGTGTTGCATACTCTTTGTACCCCCAGAAACTCTATTGGCCTGTTTTTAGTTACTGCTTCAAAGAAGAAAATAATAAAAAGTGGATATTATGTGGGGCAGACATTATCGATACCAAAAAGATGACATAAACATACCAGTATATGATTGCAACCTTCCAAGAGTGAACTGAGTTTATGAGATGAACCAACAAATGGCTTCAGCCCAGACTTACTTTCTTAATAGAGATCAAACCAACAGGTCTTTCCTGCAGCTCCTGACTTCTGGACTTCTGTGCGACTTAATCTAATGCCTGGTCTATGTTCGCCAGCTGAGAAGGTTGTCTAATTTTAACACCTCACCACTGCTGAAGCTATGCAATTCAATGACTACTGCGGGGACCCAACGGCCAACTCTATGGTCTTTCAGGAACCAAAGTACCAAGAGTCCAGTGAACAGCAACAAAAACTTTCTCATAGAAAGTAAAACAGAGGGTCTCTGCTTGGGGATGAGAGGGACTGGAAGCAATTTATCACAGTGGAACATGAATTTCTTGGCTTCTAAAAATGCATCTTGATGCAGAATCCCCTCTAGTTCCCTAGGCTACCACCCTGTGGATGTGGCAGTACCCTTGGCCCTCCCCTTCCTTCCCCTCCCCCTACCTCAATGGTGTACTGCTCAAAGATGCGCAGCTGCAGGAAGATATCCAGCTTGATCTTCCGCTCATGGAACAGCTCCTCCATCTGCACCTGGGCATCATCCAGCTGCTGCAGGACGGACTCGATGTGGCTGATGGAGCTACTGTGGGGCGTCTTATTGTTGGACACAGCTGAGTCCCTGTGGCAGTGGGGAGAAGAAGGGGGGGAGAGGCCTTGCCATGTTACAAGTGACAGAAGAGGAGGGGGCCTTCCTCATCTGAGCAAGGTGGTATGAATTGGTGAGTCATTCAATCAACAGAAATTTATCAGATTCCTACTGTGAGCCCAACACTATCTACTTAGTAGGTGAACCAATGATACATGGATCCTCTTTTGGGCCCATAAGTCTATTTCCAAGACTAGCTGCTCTTCTACCCTCAGGGAACAAAAGAAATAAGGTAAGAAAGGGCTCTACAAAGCACAAAATATTCAAGAAATGAAATGGTTCCATACACATGTGTAGTCTAAGGCTTTAATATACACATACACGTACATATATCATATTACATAAGGCTAGACAAATTAAAGGCATATGAAAAACAAAAACCTTCCTAATTTTACCTCACTGGATTGTTAAAATAAGATGACATCATGGCTACCAAATTTATTCACCCACTTTACAAAGCTCTGCTGAAGTGTGGGCTGGTGTTCTTAAACAGGCTTCAAGCTGTGGTTAGGAAAGCATGTGACCTGGCATCTGCAAATCTGGATTAGGCCCCCACTCTGACATATATGGGATGGCCCTAGGACATCACCTCTGGGAGCCCCAGCTACCTCACTTATAAAGTGAACTTAGCCCCTGCCCTACTCACTTCACGGTTTGCTGTTAAATAAGGCAGTGTATGGGAACTGCGACCAGGAACCTGCTGTATGGATGATTAACCCTGAAAGGACACGAGTGAAGTGTCAAGTGGTGATGGGGGCACATGTCCAACTCAGTAGAGCAAAGGCTAGGTCACAAGAGGCTGGGATGACCAACCACGGAACGTGTCATAGAGGCTGTTTTTTGATTGGGGGTTTAAAGAAGTGGATGAACAGTCAGGTGTGTAGGAGGGCGTGCTCCCTCAGCAGAGTCTATATGTAAGTAGTAGGGAGAAATAATGCACTGTAGAGGGCAACCAAGTGATAAAGACACTGACTCGCTCAGAGAAGTGAGGTGGTGGTGAGACCTCCAAAGAGATGGTTATCTTAGGAAAACTATGGAGCTTAAGAAGCTCAGATCCTATAGGCCCACCAGTAAACTAGCACCCTAAAACTTGATATCATAGCTGCCAAGTGAACCGCATATTTATTATGTTGTGACTCCTTAGTTTCTTATACAACTTAAGAAGTCAGAGAACAAGAAGAAAATCCTTAGTTTTGAATGCTCTCATTAGCAGGTGTCCTGAAAGTCAGGTCCTTTTAGCCTACACATGTCTCAGAAGCAGTGGCAGCTGAGCACACTGAAGACAGTGTTCCTGAAGACAGAATAAGGACAATTTGTCAAACACCTCTCCCTCTGTTATTTGGAGAGCTCCCAACTCCCACCTCCTTACTCTGGCCTGTTTGGTCATGAAACAAGCATGGTTCCTACCCCCACTGTTGCATGAACATCTCCAGTCATAAGAAGAACATAAGACATGTACTCAGTACTATCCATTATGTACTTGTTGAGGGCTTTGCTGCTGGAGGGCCTGACTGTTCTCTCTGCTCCTCTCAGTCTTTCCCCATCACTTAATTTGTACCAGGCCTCACAGCACCCATGTCAATGCCACACTCCCTAGGAATGGTAGAGATGATGTACACACCACCTTAGGCACTCCAGTGAAGAGTGATGGAACACTGGCGACCTAGAGAAGGCGTTTCTGGTGTGTGTGAGGCATCCCACCAATGTCCACTAGGCCCCACTGACTTTTCCTTGTATGGGCTTTGATGTCAAAGAGGGAGGGGAGCCTAGGCTAGAGTCAGGCCTGCAGAGAAATGAATGTTACTGGTGGCTCTTCATTGCACACCTATGGTACTATCTCAAATCCATGGAACTTAAGACTTGTAGAACAGGCACAACTCACACTGTTGCCTTCACCATCACCCAACGGCCTTCAGCCCTTAGGCACTGTGCAAGGTTGGCGGTTTCAAAGAGCACATGGCATCTCTGTAGGCCTGTCCTCACAGCAAGAGGAGTCAGCCAAGCTTGCGAAAAGTATGTGGAGAGATAACACAAAGCCATCACCAAATTCTAGAGCTGACAGAGCTCCTAGGGTGAACCCCTTAATCACACACACACCAAGCAGCTGAGGCCCAGGGAGGTTAAGTGACTGCCCACTATTTGGAGTTTTCTTTAGCAGCAAATGACAGTGGAGTTTCCTGGGTAGGCAGACTAAACTGTCGAGTATTGTATATTCATGAAGATGAACTGGGGGAAGGAGGGGAAGAGGCTGTCTTGTTAGTATGCGATAGGAGGATGCAGAACATCTCATGAGCATGTTTAGAATAGAAATTATTAATTTTCAACAGAAAAACATGCCAGGACCTTCTAAAAGGTAATTTCTCATTGTTTATTTAATTGGACAACTGGTATGGGGGGAAAAGTCTTCTCCAATTGAAGTAATTCCCTCAGGCCCCGGGGTTGGCCTGGGACTTGTTGATGAGATTATTTCTGTCTGCTGCTGGCAGAGGGCCCAGTACTTGGAGATTTTGGGATAGGAACAGTCCCCGAGGGCAGGCATCATTAGCACCATCAAATCCTATTTACACAGCACCTGGGCATGGTGCTGGTTGCTGAGGGCTTGCCCAAGGCCTCAGGATATTTTATCTGAGGAGATGGTGCCCTTGACAGGGGCAGGAACTAGATACTGATACCAATAGAAAAGAGGCAATGGTGTGCACAATTCTAAACTAACAGAAGACTTCCAACAGGATTTTCCTTCTTAGCTGTGTGTATTTAGGTTGACAAAAAAGGGGTTTTCCTTTCCTGGGCAGCGAGGGATGGTGGAAAGGTCACAAGTGGGTAATGAAAGCTGAGTGGGACATCATCATACATTCTCTATATCCTCAGGGGGCCACAGCCAAGCGTCAGCAAATGTGACCAGTGGGGCACCGGAGTTCAGAATTCAGCCCAAAGACCACTCTGTTCCATAATGCTTATCTCTCCACATAGTCAAATAGGTCATAATTCTTAATGGAGATGTTACTCACTTTTGGTTGAATTTTGTTAATTTTTGCCATATTTATGTTTCATATTGATCACCAAATGCTATCCTGAGTGATAATTCTTTGAAACTTTACAGCCTCTCCATTTACTGTTTCAGTCTGATCTCAGGTTGGGTGTGGCGCAGGCATTTTACAAATGAAGCAACCAAAGCTCACACAAGACCACAAAGCCGGCTGTGGCTGAGTCAAGACTGGGACATGACTTATCTCGTGTCTAGCCCGAGGCGTTCCCACTGGAAAGCACTGCCCATGCTGACCTGGCCTCGCTGGGCTCCCCCAGGGAGGGAGGCGCTGACCTGAGCTGCTGGATAAGGTCTTCGCCCTCCTTGATAACGTTGAGCGTGGCATCCAGGGTGGCAGTCTGCTGCTGCTGGAACTGCTTGATCAGTTCCTGAACCGCATCCACAGAGTCCGCGCAGACATCCTCCAGCATCTCCTTCTGCAGGTCTTCCATCCATGTCCACAACTGTGGGGGGGAGAGCAGAGACTCCACTCAGGCAGATGTGAGAGGCCAGGGCTGGGGCACGGACAAGTCAGCAGGTCTAGAGTCACCTCACCTACCCCCGGCCAGACGGTGCAAAGTCAGACTGTCCTGGTCAGCACACCTACAGGTGTTTGTGCCACTATGGGTTGGTTTGTGTTTCTGCGTTTATATTACCCATCTTTGTCACGATTATTCCATCAATGTTGCCATTCCCTAAGGACAGGAACTACCCTGTGGCTCGTGGAAGCCTGCAGGTTCACAGAGCAAAGAGTTCCCTTATCTTTTTTTTTTGTGTGTGTGTGGTACTAGGGACTGAACCCAGGGGCATTCTACCTCTGAGTTACAACCCCAGCCCTATTTTATTTTTTATTTTGAAACAGGGTCTCACTAAATTGCAGAGGGCCTCACTAAGTTGCTGAGGCTGGCCAAGAACCTGCGATCCTCCTGTCTCAGCCTCCCAAATACTGGGATTACAGGCATGCACCATCATGCCTGGCTGAGATCCTTTATCTTTAAGAGGCCCAGAAAAACAGGAGGCTGGAATGGACAAATATTATTTTATCTTTCAGAAAGGAGGAAATAAAAGGCTCTATATACTTCCTCCAGGCAGCTAGACAGTGATTCCTAGAAATTTATCTTGATACTGCAAATATGCAAAAAAGAATGTGATGCTCAATAAGACCCAAACAAAGATTAAATATAATCTATGCTATGCTAAACTATTTTGTTCTTTTCAGGATTGCTAAATTGCTTAGAAAGTTGAACGCTAAGGATGTAGCTTTTTATTTTTTTTGTGTGGTACTGGGGATTGAACCCAGGGGAATTCTATCTCCAAGCTACATCCCCAGCCCTATTTTTTATTCTTTATTTTGAAACAGGGTCTCACTAAGTTGCGGAGGGACTCACTAAGTAGTTGAGACTGGCTGTGAACCTGGATCCTCCTGTCTCAGCTTCCCAAGTACTGGGATTACAAGCATAGGCCACCATGCCTGGTGGATGTAGCTTATTTTAATTTCAATAAAAAGCTAACAAGCTGTTTTTACATGACATTCAAGATGATGAAATGCAACCAGGATAATACTATTGGTCGGAAGAGTTTGAAAGAATTAAATCTAGTGTTTTGAATAGAATGAGCACTGTAAATGATGAGGGGTTGGAAACTCATTTATTGATAGCTCTTCCATATACCCAAAAATGTCTCCAGTGGCCTGCAACAGAGAGCCACTCTTGACTATTATTATTGAGTATTTTCATAAATGATGGAGGAGAAAATGAATGAATGTGGTATTTACTTTGGAACCAGAAGTCTTCACCTGGCTGTCAAGAAAGATAAACTCAGGGATCTTCCAGGAAAAAAAGCCAGTAGAGAGAGAAAATTGACCAGAGGGGTTTTTTGTTTGTTTGTTTTGCAAAAATTTGTAGGTATGCCTTTGACCCAAGATAGCCAAAGTCCAGAGAGGTTAGCACCCGTTCATAAACAATTGTGATACCAAGTTAAGGTACTATTTAAAACCTGAAAAGTTTGAGCAGAGAGCCCCTTGAGGTCCCATGAGACCACATGCACACAGTCACTGCCTCGTGGCAGCAGACTTAAACTGAAAGCTCATAATTTTGAAAAAGCACCTCTGGGGCTTAGTACTGCACCATAAAGTAGGCAGAAATAAACACTGATATTGCTAAACCATGGTAAGGTTTAATATTCCGCTCCTTTAGCTATAATTTTCCTGCTATCTGAATGTCCTGTAGGTGTCCACCTGATTTAGCTCTGATGAATATGCCTAGATTGCTTTCAAGAGAGTCCAGATTACAGAGAAAACACTATTAATTTATTTATTATCAGGCTGCCAACAAGACCCAGGCAGAATGATCTCTCACTTTAAGCTTCTACAAGCTAATGATTACCAGAACTAATTAGGTACAATCATGGCAGCTGCAACCTTATGTGTTTTTTCCTTGCCATCCTCTATTCTGGTTTTTCTCCCCTTGAGGAATCCTCTTAAGCCAGGGTATAACATGTGAGCACTGTTCCTCCTCCATTCTCATGCCGCTCCCTAGAAAGGATCCCATGTTCCAGTCATTTCCAGCCCCTCCCCCCCTTGACCAAAATAGACCTGTGCTGTGACCCATCCTTTCAGGGTCCTGCTCCCTACTTGGCAATGGATACTTGGTCCATGCTTGGTGCATTATTCTCTCCAAACACATGTGCTTATGGCCCAAAGTACCTACATCCAAAAGAATGGGCCTCTAATTTGACAGTTCCCAAAACCTTGGCAGGGCTAGACTTAAGGCAGCCTTCCAGTGATGAACATCAGGTTAGCCCCGTGAGGTCAGGAAGAGCCAGCCCACAGCCCTTACCCAGTCTGCTTAGTGGGGCAGCCTAAGAAAAGGACAACCCAACAGAGCAGGAGGGAATGGGACAGACACAAAATGGAGACACCACGATGCCTGTGGAAATCCTGAGGCTTATGGATGAATGGTTCAGGGCAGGCTGTTCCTTTGCGCACTCTGGAAGCCATGGGGCTGGTGCAATTGATTGGTCCTTAGGGATGTGGGAAGGAGCACCATTTCTGCAGAGTGAACTTCTCTTTCCCTCGTTTTGAAGAGATCATTTTTCTTTCGCATCGACCACCAGCTTTTATTTCTTAAATAAACACCATGACAGTTGGGAACTGAAATAGAGGATGAAGTTATTTTGTTCTCAAGGCCATCCTCCTTTTGAAGACTGATTCAGTTTTGGCTCTAGGGTGTGTGGGTGGACATATGTACATGTGAGTGTTTCTGGTGTTTATGGGATGTGTGCATGCGCACACGTGTGCCTATGAGCAGGGAATGGTGTGGCCGAATGAACCCACAAGGTGAGAAACACGTGGCAGTGGGCATTTATCAAGCTGCGCGATTAAGCACTGATGTTGGTTACTCTGGCCACATTCCTTCATTTGACTCTCACCTTACTATAAAAATATCTGAAACCTGATATTTTGAAAGCCCAGGGATTGCAGCATTTCCATGGAAACACAGATAGGAAAAAGAATTCTGTTAGGACAATCTCTGCAGAGCGCATGATGTATGCTACAGATGGCCTTGTCCCTGGACAAAGAGAATGAAGGCTTGGGTCAAAGCTTCTCCCTACACCTTCCCTAGTTCTCCAGACCAACGAATAGCCAGCTGCCTTCTTGGCCTCAGGCAAAAGAAGGTAGTTTTTTGGATACTTTTATTGGTGCATTATAGTCCCACATCATAATGTAGTTCATAGTGATAGTGACATACATGTAACACAGCACTTGGTGAGAAGGTTTTTTTTTTTTTTGCGGTACTGGGGATTGAACCCAGGGGCATTCTACCTCCGAGCTACACCCCCGGCCCTATTTTTTTTTTATGCTTTATTTTGAAATCGGGTCTCACAAAGTTACGGAGGGCCTCACTAGGTAAAGAGAGAGACAGAGACAGGGAGAGAGAGAGAGAGAGAGCGCGTGCTGAGGCTGGCCGCGAACCCGGATCCTCCAGTCTCCGTCTCCCAAAATACTGGGATTACAAGTGTGCACCAACATGCCCAGCTGGTGAGAAGGTATTTTAAAATTTAGCATAATGTGTGCTAATAGCTGAGGCTCTAGGTGCGTAAGAAGGTCCCAAGCACAGGCTTGCTACCTCTCTTTATCAGGTAGTTCTCTAAGTAGAGATAAAAAGTTTTGTTTTTGAGGGGTTGGGATGTAATTCTGTGGCAGAACTGTAGCATGTGTGAAGCCCTTGGGTTGGATCCCCAGCACTGAAAAACAATTTTTATTTTTTAAAAATAACGTTTATTAAATTGTTCCTAATTATAAGTTGAAAATAACATTGAAAAAACTTGTAAAGCAGAAAACTATTTTTTAAGGAAGATCATCCATAGCATTCTTAACTTCCTCACAATTTACTTCTAGTCTTTGTTCTATTTGTGTGATCAAAATTGTGGTCAGGGTGGATACATGACTTTATGTACTATTTATTCCTCATGTCACTAATGATCTTTGGCTATGCGATTTATAAGGACTGTGTAATATATTTCACTATATAAATGCACAATGATTTAACGAATCACTAATGAGGAACATTGAGAGGGTCTCTAATTATTCATGACTATGAATAGCACTGTGATGAAATGATTCGATGGCTTTTAACCCTCCAGACTCCTATAGTCACGAAGAATTCACAAAGTAAGGCCAACAGGATTCAGTAGGCTCTTTAATCTGCCAAAGAAATGAGCCTAAAGGTTATCTTTTTCATATTTTTTTTCTGTTTCCTCTCTGATCCTAATTAGAGAAAACCTTTTCATGTGGGAAGTGGGTAAAAGTAAAATTATAAACTTCATCCTGGGGAATCATAGGAAGTCTAGTTTAAATCATTTATGAAGATGGATATTTAGTTCCCACACAGAAATCTCCTATAAAGGGGCTTTCATTCCATGAAAATTATATCCTATGATGACATTCTTTGACACAGTAGCATTAAGGCAAAAACTCAGCAGTTTATGGAGGAAGGCAGGAAGAAAGGGGGAAGGAAGCAAAGAAAGAAGAAGCTATCCAATACTAGGCAGGAAGGATCTATAACAATATGTATCAGCAACATTTAAGGCCACTTTAGCAAAACTGAGTGAAAAGTTTTCCTTCCTTCACTCTATTCACTGTCAGAGGAGAAAAAAATAACCACAACAACTTAGAATCCCCTAACAGGTTTATAAACTAGTAAACTTTCCTCTTAAGCCTGCCTTAAATAGAAAGCCAGGAGTTTGCCTATAGAGTGAAGAGGAAAGAGCCCACAGTTAATGACCCCAGCATCAAAGAAGACCCTCACTTAGCAAGGTTTGAGAGGCAGCCAGTCTTGAAAGGAATTACGCAGAATATGGAAAATCAAACCACAGGAGTTCTTTCATTAGAGCCCTGAAGGATGCTCACTCCTGCCCTGCTAATAATCCTCATCTGCTGGCTCAGGTCCTAGGGAAAGCTCCTGTTGGTGGCTCAGATTCCCCACTGCGTCCCCTTTATTTTCATTGTCCTCAGAGTTGAAGTCAAAGTACTGGAGTAGATGAAAGATGCGGTAGAATGGGCTTTCCCTTGCCCCCCCCCCCAGTTTTCTTTTCCTCAGGAGAGACTAACTTCCCATTGTCAAGGAACCCTAGCAACATTTTACATTTCTCAGCCAAGATCTATCTCCCTACCAAGTCCCTGTTAAGAGGAAAAAGAGAACTAGGGAGAAGAAAGAGCAGAGCAGAGGAGACACAGAGGAAACGAGGACAGAATATGGGGAGCAGGAGTATGCGTGTGTCCAGTGTGAGCACCTCTATTCTGAAAATCCCAAATCTAAAATGCTCTAAATTTTGAGTTTGGGGATTAGGGATGTTCAACCTATATTTAAGAAGACAGGTAAAATCTCAGCTCTATTACAGATAAACTCTGTAACCTTAGACAAGTTATTTTCTGAAAATTCCCTGTTTTAAAATGTTTAATAAAATCTATACCATAAGATTATTATGAAGATTGCATGAGATGATGTATGTAAGTATCTGACAAGTAGTAGGTACCCAATTTTTAAAAAAGCTACCATATAGCTGGGTGTGGTGGCGCACGCTTGTAATCCCAGTACTTGGGGGTGGAGACCAGAGGATCCGGGTTCGTGGCCAGCCTCAGCTACTTAGTGAGGCCTCTGCAACTTTGTGAGACCCAGTTTCAAAATAAAGTATAAAAAATAGGACCGGAGGTGTAGCTCAGAGGTAGAATGCCCCTGGGTTCAATCCCCGGTACCGCAAAAAAAAAAAAAAAAAAAAAAAGCTACCATATACATACATACATGCATACATTACTTACCATGAGTTAAATACTAGGCTAGGTAAATCACCTATACCACTTCAGGCTTTATTATTATTATTGTTGTTGTTATTATTGTTATTGTTATTACTATTGTCAGCATCAAATAAAGAAGAGAAAGAGGAGATGAAAAGCAAGGACTTGGGTTTACACTAGAACCGTAAAGTGCCTTAGGGTACCACATCTGACTGTATCATTTCATAAAGGAACCCAGGGCCAGGGACACAGTGACTTGTACAAGTACACACTGTGTTTGGCAGCAGTATTTGGGCTAGAATCCCAGCTCTTTGCTCCATGTACAGGAGGTGGGAGATATAGCTAGATCAGATTCCTGGAAGCCAGGGTCACCCTTTGGGGAGTGGTATTTCCACTGAAACTGACCTCTACCACCTGCCTGTGTAGCTGTACCCCCACAGCCCCAGGAGAAGCATGACCCCTGTTCATCCATGCTCCATCCCCCATCCATAGGCTCATAATTAAAAAGGAATCCATATGCCTTTGTTTAAGGCATCATTAAGAGTGGAGTGAGCCACAAGCAAGGCAAGGACCAGGCAGGAAGCCCTGGATTAGAGCTAATCCTCCTGCTTTACACACAGAGAGGAAAGGAGGGGAGGGGAGGGGAGGGGAGGAGAAAGAGAGAAGAGAGGAGAGAGGAGAGAGGAGAGAGGAGAGAGGAGAGAGAGGAGAGAGAGAGGAGAGAGGAGAGAGAGGAGAGAGAGAGGAGAGAGGAGAGAGGAGAGACGAGAGACGAGAGACGAGAGAGGAGAGGAGAAGAGACAGAGGAGAGGAGAGGAGGCTGAGCTGGCTTCAGGGACTCTTCATCTGCAGGGTAATCTCAGTTTAGAAAACATTATCCTTGCATGTTTTTCTCTGATAGGTGCCCCAGTGATTTGCACAAAATGTCAGAAAATGCCTGTGAAGTAGTAACAACCAGGCTTAATGCATTCCCAATATCAAAAATCAACTTAATTAAGTAGGGTTAATTTTTTTCCTGAGCAGCAATCAAACTTTAATTAATACCCTATTAAAATGAATTCCTGGGAGAACACAAGCATGCATATACCAAATGTGTTCTTCTGCCAAGGGGTTTATTGCAGAAGATAAGTGGGCTTCCTTCCTGGGCACTTACTCAATTTCAGAGTATCCCCTGTCACTTGGGAATGAAAAGCCATTGTAGGATTGCCACCCTCCTCCTCTCCAGGGGGCCCTTCTGCCCAGCCAGCCACTTAATATAAATTAACCTCCCCTCTCCTTTCTCTGCTTGACCGGGTGATTCTGTCCAGGATTTGAGCCCCGCTTGCCTCCTCCTGCACCCAGGGCACCTCAGTCCCCCGATACCCCATGTCCCAGCAACGTGAGCATCAACTTTAACACCCCCCCTGCCACAGACCTCATAAAGAAGACTGCACCCCCTGTTTAAAAAAATCAATAAAATAAAAACAGAACACACTTGTTTGCAAACTTTGTGTTTTCCTGGCTGACAGCAAAGATACTCCATCAAAGTTCTGTGGAACTGATTTCTGATAGGAAAAAGCAACCAAGAGAAATGGGGCGTGTGGGGGGGAGAAGAGAGTCGATGCTCCCATTTCCTCTTGAACTGACCATTCCTATACTAGGAGTCCCTCAAATTCTCTGGCTGCAGATTAAATGCTCCAGCAGATCCCCAAAACATCTGCCTGCAGGCTTTCCTTCCTCTCCAGAGATGACAGGAAGAAATTGTGCCCTAGTTGGTAGAGACTCAAGTGCAGGTTATCAGAAGCAAATTGCTGACATCACTAATGCTCAGACGCTACTAACTCTGAGACCACCCAGGACCCTGGTCGGACCTCAGTCCCTTTTACCAGGAAGCCCACCTGCCCCTGCCCAGGCCAGTGCCCTCTGGCCTTACCTCTTTGGTGTGTGTGTGGAAGGAGACCGACATGTCCAGGAGAAGCTTGCGCTGCTCCACCCTGCGCACGAAGTCCTGGATGCGCACCTCCAGGTGTCGCGCCGCCTTGTAGATCTCCTCCGGGTCACATTCCCCAGTCTGAGCCAACTGCTCTGCTGCTTCTAGGAGCTTGTCCGCGTTGGTGTAGGTGTTCTGCCGGCAACAACAGAGAGGCAGTCAATTAGCAGTCAGGAACCCAGCTTGGCGCCTTCCCGCAGCCCACCCTGGGGAGCGGAGGGCGGAGGAGCCCAGCCCACAGCTCCCTGCTCTGGCACTCGGCGCTGGCACCCAGCCTCACAGCAGCCGGGCTGCTCTGCTCCGCAGAAGTGGGCACTAGCTGGGAGCCTGTGGGATTTCTCAGAGGTACAGCATCCCTTGAAAGAAGTAGGGAGACCTGCCACCGCCTCCATATCCCTTCCGGCCTCCTATTCCCCACCCTCACCAAGCCCCATCATTTCCCTTACATCTCAGGCTCCGACTGCCAGAGTCGGAAATAGCGCATCCACAAAGATGCTCTGTGTTTCTATGTGAGAACGCCACGGAAACACTGACTAGCAGGCTTGCTCTGCCTTCCCCCAAGGTCCTCGTAACTATGGGTGTTTATCTTTTGGAACAGAGCTATCTCTTGGGAGGGGAAGGGTCAGCCACTCTAAGGAGCTGACGGAGGAAGCAGCCACACCAGGGGGAGCAGAGGCAGATTCCCTGTGCCCCACTGAAGGCTGAATGTTTGCAGGAAGGTTGGGGGGATATCTGGTGATCTTGTTCATCATGAGATAGTACATCACATGCACACATGGGCACACACACACACTCCTTCAATCCTGTGGTATTCTTCAGCATATTTTATTACCATCTTTTATTAGTGCATTGTAATTCTACATCATAATGAGATTCAAAGTGATACAAATGTACATGCACACATGATTTGGTGTATTTCCCATAGTGTCCCCCACCTGTACATATAGCGAGATTGGTAGTGGTACCTTCATATATGAACCTAACATCGTTTGAACTGTTTCCTTCCTTAATCTTCCTATTCCGCCTCCCCCAGTCCCCTTCCACCATTCTACTGGCCTCTCCCTCATTTATCTGGAATCCCTTTTGTTTCCTACATTCTCTCTAGCTTCTGCATAGGAGAAAAAAACATATGACCCTTGACCTTCTGAGATTGGCTGATCTCGCTCAGCATAATACTCTCTAGTTCCATCCATGTTCCTGCAAATGACATAATTTTGTTTTTTCTTTATGGCTGAGTAAAATTCCATTGTGTGTATATACCACATTTTTTGTTAGCCATTCATCTTATCCATTTTTGTTATCCAATTCATCCATTGACAGACACCTAGGTTGGTTCCATAATTTGGCTACTGTGAATTGCGCTGGTATAAACATGGGTATGTGTGTGTCACTATAGTATTCTGACTTTAATTCTTTGGGGAGATAACAAGGAGTGGCATAGCTGGGTCATATGGTGGTTCCATTTCTAGTCTCTTGAGGAACCTCCATTACTGATCTCCATAATGGTCGTACTAATTTGCGGTCCCACTAACAGTGTACTAAGTACTCCTTTTCCCTCACATCCTCACCAGCATTTATTACTGGTTGTCTTCTTTTTTTTTTTTTTTTTTTTTTTTTGCGGTACCGGGGATTGAACGCAGGGGCGTTCTACCTCCGCACTACACCCCCGGCCCTATTTTTTATACTTTATTTTGAAACCGGGTCTCACGAAGTTGCAGAGGGCCTCACTAAGGAGAGAGAGAGAGAGAGAGAGAGAGAGAGAGAGAGAGAGCTGAGGCTGGCCACGAACCCGGATCCTCCGGTCTCTGCCTCCCAAAGTACTGGGATTACAAGCATGCGCCACCACGCCCGGCTCTGGTTGTCTTCTTGATGAATGGCATTCTAAGGAGTTAGATGAAATCTCAGTGTAGTTTTCATTTGCATTTCCCTGATTTCTAGGGATGCTGAACTTTTTTTTCATGTATTTGTTGGCCATTTGTATTTCTTCTTTTGAGACATGTCTATTCAGTTCATTTGCTCATTTTTGGATTGGGGAGTGTATGTGTGTTTAGTTTTTTGAGTTCCTTAAATTCTCTAAATACTAGTCCTCTATCAGAAGAGTAGCTAGCTGGTAAAGATTTTCTGCCATTCTGTATACTCTCTCTCCAAAGTATTTTATTTTATTATTTTATTTTATTTTTGCAGTACTGGGGGTTGAACCTAGGGGCATTTTACCTCCAAGCTACACTCCCAGCCCTATTTTTTATTATTTATTTTGAAGCAGGGTCTCACTAAGTTGCAGAGGGCCTCACTAGGTAGCTGGGGCTGGTCGCGAACCTGCCATCCTCCTGTCTCAGCCTCCCAAATACCGGGATTACAAGTCTGCACCACCACACCTGGCATCTCCAGAGTATTTTAAAAGGCAACCAACTTGCAATTATTAATCAACAGGATGGGAATCACTTTCTTTATAACAGTTATTATACTATATGCCATGAATACAACTTTTGCTTAGCAGTCTCCTCTTTAAAAAAAAATGGGATACATCCTGAGATAGAGCCAGCAACTCAGGTGTGCATATCTTTCTCAGTATCCCTCAAGCCAACACACTGTTGCACACAGTGGTGAACAGGTGCTCACTGCTGCAGGCCACGTGACTCTGGAAGCAGCAGCTGTCCATGCCCAGCACAAAGCGAGTGCAGAACTGAAATGGGTTGATAAGCAATGACTGTGGTGCTTTGCTTCACCCATGGAGATGTGGGATGTGGGGGGCTCACCCGAAGATCTGGTGTTTCTAGCTGAATGGTGTTCTCCCAAAACTTGCATGTTAAAGTCCCAACCATCAATATCTCAGAATGTGTCCTTATTGGGAAATAGGATAATTTCAGATATAATTAATTATATTAAAATCAAGTCATACTGGAGGAGGATGGGCCCCTAATCCAGTGTGACTTGTGACCTCATGAAAAGAACACCATGCTGGGCGTGGTGACGCAAGCTTGTAATGCCAGTACTTTGGGAGGCGGAGACTGGAGGATCCCGGTTCGCGGCCAACCTCAGCTCGCATGCGCGCACCGCGCACGCGATCGATCAATCGATCTCTCTCTCTCTCTCTCTCTCTCTCTCTCTCTACCTAGTGAGGCCCTCCGCAACTTCGTGAGACCCGGTTTCAAAAATAAAGCATTAAAAAATAGGGCCGGGGGTGCAGCGCGGAGATAGAACGCCCCTGCGTTCAATCCCTGGTACCACAAAAAAATAAAAACAACAACAACAAAAAACCGAACACCATGCCACTGCGGGCAACTTAGTGAGACCATGTCTCAAAATGAAAAGGGCTGGGGATGTAAGCTCAGTGGTAAAGTGCTTTCCTCGCATGTGCAAGGCACTGGGTTCAATCTCCATCACCACACACACACACACACACACACACACACACACACACACAAATGAACCAAAACAAAAAACCCATCATGTAAAGAGACAGATATGCAGGGAGGAAACTATGTGCAGATGAAGGTAGAGACTGGAGGGGTACAAGCCAAGGAAGGCCAAAGACTGCCAGAAACGCACCAGAAGTTAAGAGAAAGGCATGGAGCAGATTTCTCCCCCATACTCCTCACAAAGACCAGCCCTGCCCAGACCTCGATCTTGGAATTCTATACTCTAGAACTATGAGAAAGCACATTTCTATTGTTTAAGTCACGAAGCCTGTGGTGCTCTGTTAAGCAGCCCCAGGGAGCTAACACACTGGGGTGGACCCTCTCTGGCTGCTGACCCAGACTCTTGGTTGTACTGGCATGGAGCATGAAGCTGGGCAGGCCATCAGCAAACACTGATCTTGGCTTTTTGGAATTCCCAGGGAGGCCCAGGGGGATCCTTAAGGAATGCTGCTTGAAAGCAACTGTGCAAGGCAAAAGCTG
This sequence comes from Glis glis, assembly GCA_004027185.1. NCBI lineage: Eukaryota > Metazoa > Chordata > Mammalia > Rodentia > Gliridae > Glis > Glis glis. Next base: position 110,687 of record PVJS01000810.1, read on the forward strand.
TCCCAATGCCGGTGAGATGGGGCTGAAGAGGAGGAAAGTCATTTGGCCCCAACTGGGAAATTCATGTTAAAATGGAGCCTCCTTGTGGAAGGAAGGTGGGGGTTGAGGGAGTGCTAAACACTATGAGTTAAAGAATGTCAATTTTGGAAAGCAAATCAAAAAAGTCATTCAGAGTCATGCAAGGGGAGATTGGCGATGACAGGCAGGGAGACCTCTGGGGCTGTGGGCCAACACAAGAAAGGCTCTTACAGAATTGGCCACTGTTTCTAGTAAATAGACCTATATTCCATGAGAGAGATTGTTTTTCATAACAAGGTATTTTTCAAATCGTCCTCCTTCAGACCTAGGGAATCCCATGCATCCTCAAAGAAACCCAAGATTGCAACTGTATTATTTATTCTAGACCACAAATACAAATTAAGGGCAAAGCTTGGAAAGTAAGTTGACTTGCTAGTTAGGTTAAATAACTAGCAAAACTAGAAAGAAAGCAAAACCAAAGTGGCTACTGCATGGAAGGTGACCAGCTTGTCCCAGTTTGCCCAGGGCATGTCTGGTTTTAACACAAAAAGTTCTGTCTCAGAAATCTCTGCAGTTCTGGGAAAATTTGGATGGCCAGATGCCCTAATACATATCTGACACTGTAAGTATCTCAGGAGTAAGATGCATATAAATTATATTCTGTAGTTCTTAGGCATTTATCGTTTCCCCAGCCTTCTAGCTCTGCCTTGGACTTGACTCCTTATCAGTATTTCCCAACTGATAAGCCCAAGATGTGTTATGAGTGCTGGGATTTTGGTCCTTAGCTACGGGAGCTTTCAGGCAGGATTTGTGGTAGCCAGAATCCCTGAGTCAGAGGTTTGGGCCAAGCAGATGGCTGTAGTTCCTGTTATTCCCTCCCTAGTCCCTTGCCCCCATCCCTATGTTAATCAGGTAAAATGTCCTAGATAATTTAGCTCTGAATTCTAACTTCAATTGCCTATTGCAGCCTTGGACCATTACTTTTTTGTTTTCTTCCTAGGCAAGAAAAAAAAAAACATTCTAGGATAGATAATTTGACTACAAATTTGGAAGTGGGAATTCCAGCAACACAGGTATCAGATTCTTAGGATGGATCAGAAGGGAAGGGGGCAGGCTTTTTAAAGCCAAGGGGTGAGAGATACAATGAATAAAAACACCTTTTGAGTCAAGAATCTGCTTCCTTGATATATGGAGTTAGCACCTTGGCTATATGCTTCGGGGACGAGGAGGGATGAGGCCTAGCAGTCCCCCTTATTATTCAAGAGAGGCAGTGTGGACTAGAGAGCAGGGCTGCGGGAGGACCAGGAGGGAACCCCCTCATAATGATTATTTTCAAGGCCAGTGAGGGTAAAGGAACATGTGCATCGCAGGGAAAGGAGACAAGGAGGCACAGGCACTGGGCCACATGGACTTGTCTCTGGATCTTGACGTTAATGAGCTGCAACAATCAAGATAATGCCCCAAAGCTTACATTTGAATAGTGCTTTGCAGTTAACAAATACAGGCTCTTTCAACTCCCCTCCTACCCTCTCCAGGACAGAACTGCAGAGGGTCCACCTGTATGTGAGGAAAGTACCGGAGGCTGGGGAAAGAACTACCTGAACGGATTAGAGATAAGAGTACCCAGTACCCACACAAGGCCAGGAATGGTATGTGCTCCCCCAGTCAGCCTGAAAAATCTCATGATTCACAGGATTCTGGGTAGAGTACTCAGAAGGGTCTGGCCTAAGCAGCGGTAAATAATAACCCAGACTGAGCACACTGCTCTGGTCTTGCCTAAAAAATTCTAAGGAAAGACTTTTGGGTCCTTTTTAGGATAAGACTTTTCCCCAAGTAACTGTGTTCCAGAAAGCTTAAGAATATTTATAAAGATATAGAAACATCCTGTAATGGACGAGGTAAAATTCACAATGTCTGGTATGTAATAAAAAATCATTAGGCATGCAAAAAAGCAGGAACATAATAAATCAAAACTGATCCAGAACTGACATATATGTTAAAATGTCAGGTAGGGATTTAAAAATGGTCACTAAACCTGTATTTCATTTGTCCAAAAAGTAGAGACATAGAAGATATTTTTAAAAGTACACTTGAAGAGAAGAAAATACACTGGAACATGTTCACAGCAGATTAGACAGTGTAGAAGAAAAGATTACTGATATTAAAAACATATTAATAAAAACTGTTCAAACTGAAATGCTGAGAGAAAAAAGATTTTTAAAAACAGAAGTATCAGCTGGGCATGGTGGTGCACGCTTGTAATCCCAGTACTTTGGGAGGCAGAGACTAGAGGATCCGGGTTCGCGGCCAGCCTCAACTCTCTCTCTCTCCCCGTCTCACTCTCTCTCTCTCTCTACATAGTGAGGCCCTCCGCAACTTCGTGAGACCGGTTTCAAAATAAAGTATAAAAAGTAGGGCCGGGGGCGTAGTGTGGAGGTAGAACGCCCCTGTGTTCAATCCCCGGTACCGCAAAAAAAAAAAAACACAAAAAAACAAAACAAACAAACAAAAAAACCCAGAAGTATCAGTGAGCCATGGGACAACTTTAAACAGGTTAATATTTGTGTAATTGAAATCCCTAGAGGAGGGAGAGGGGAGTGGAAAAGATATTTGAAGACAAAGTCTCCAAATTACACTAGGGCATATAAAAATCAAATTGAGTGGAGAGAAAATAAAAATCATTTATGTATGTATGTATGTATGTATGTATGGTACTGGGGATTGAACCTAGGGCATTCTACCTCTGAGCCCTCTTCTACCCCCAGCCCTATTTTACTTTTTATTTTGAAACAGGGTCTCACTATATTGCTAAGGCTGACCTGGAACCAGCAATCCTCCTGTCTCAGTTTTCCAAGTAGGGATTTTAGGCATATACCATCACGCCCCTCAAAAAATCTTAAAAGAAGCCAGAGGAAAACAGACCTGCTATATACAGGGCAACAAAGATAAGGATGACCGCAAACTTCTTATAAAAACAGAGATAAGGATGTGGGGAAATTGGGACTCTTCTGCACTGTTGGTGGGATTGCAAACTAGTTCAACCACTATGGACATCAGTGTGGAGATTCCTCAGAAAACTGGGAATGGACCCACCATATGATCCGGCTATACCACTGCTGGGTATCATACCAAAGGGATTGAAACCAGAAAACTACAGTAATATATGCATACCCATGTTCATAGCAGCCCAATTCACAGTGGCCAAATTATGGAACCAACCTAGATGTCCATCAACAGATGAATGGATCACAAAATTATGGGAAATACACACAATGGAATTCTACTCAGCAATAAAGAAGAACAAAATAACAGCATTTGCAAGAAAATGGAAAGATCTGGAGAACATTATGTTAAGTGAGATTAGCCAATCACAAAAAAAGAAGGGAC
>PVJS01000811.1:0-114119 GCA_004027185.1 Glis glis
GGGTGGGGCGCGCGCGGGCGGTCCGGTACCCTGCGCGCAAGGGGCCCGGCGAGGTGGCCGGGGGCTTCCGGGGTGGGGCACGCACGGGCGGTCCGGTACCTGATGCACAAGGGGCCCGGCGAGGTGGCCGGGGGCTGCCGGGGTGGGGCGCGCGCGGGCGGTCCGGTACCTGATGCACAAGGGGCCCGGCGAGGTGGCCAGTGTCATTTAACTGAGAGCACAGGTCAGGTGAGGAGCATCTACGTTTCAAAACATAATTTATGGATTTCAACAAGGAAAAGAATGTGATATGATGCTGTGGTAAAATTAAATAATTAAAAAACTCTGTCTCTCTCCAAATTCTGCTTAAAATGTTAGCTTGCAACTTCCACTTCTGGTGAAGTAGAAAGGAGACGAACAAAGTTCCCAATGAGAACTAGAAAAGATAGATGACAAAATAAAACATCTGTTGGAAGGGAATGGGACTTGCCAAGGACCCCAGGACTGCAGGGGCCAAGAATGCAAAGAGGAGGCCAGGATACAAAGAAGAACCCTTGCACTGTGCCCAATTTTCTGCACACCGCCTTGCCCATTGAGTCATCTGCCAATTCCCAGTACAGAGCAAGAAGCTAATGAGCCTGGCAGATGCCACTAAGCGGCAGAGAAGAAGCCAGCAAAGCTCCTGACAACCTATGGTGCTGCCGATACAAAAATGGCATTTGGAGGTGCTCAATTACAGAGAAGTTGAAGGGCCATGTGTCTAAAGAAAAGCGATCCCAAACCTCAACAAAAGATTTCCCCTTGAGGTCTTTACCAATACTTGAAGGGTGCTAGAAAAAATGTTAAGAAGCTGAGGAGAAAGGAGTTCAGGGAGGCTGAGACAGGAGGATCACAGGCTCAAGGCCGGCCTCAGCAACCTAGTGAGGCCCTGTTTCAAAATAAAAATTAAAATAGGGCTGGGGATGTAACTCAGAGGTAGAATTCCCCTGGGTTCAGTCCCCAGTACCACAAAAAAAAAAAAGGAAGAAAGGAAGGAAGGAAGGAAGGAAGGAAGGAAGGAAGGAAGGGAGGGAGGGACTAAAAGACTCAGAGTAATTATTACTAGTTATATAGTGTTAGAAAGATAAAAATTCAACTTGAATATTGCCAAAGGACAAAGGCCATAGTAAATATGTCATATTCACAGGTGAAATGTCTGAAATCCTGTAAGATAGGAGATTTTCAAATGAAGGTAGACTGAGTTAAAAACTGCAGCCCAGCCTTGAGTTAGCTCAGCCCTGGCTGGGTGGAGGTGATGTCCTCTGCCATGTCAAAGTGTCCTCTCAGGAGGAGGATAACATCATCTTGAGTCCCTATCATGTTTCAAACATGTGCTAAATATTCAATAAGCCATTGCCAAATAATAAAAAAAAGACCAGGGGAAAAATAAAAAGACAACAGAAGCAGACTCAGACACAAACACCAGAAGACCCAGATGTGAAGACCAAAACTACTGATTAATATGTCAGGAAAATCAAGGGTGAAGTCAAGATTTTCACCAGAGAACTAGAATCTGTGAAAAAGAAATGAAAATACATTCTAGCATAGAAAATAAAATCCCTGAATTAGGAATTTAACACTTGGGTTTAGCTGCAGATTGGACACAACGGAAGAAAGCTTTATTAAACTGGATGACAGGCCAGGAGAAAATAGCCACAGTGAAGATTACAGAGGGGGGAAAAAGGATGGAATTTTAAATGAAAGCATGTGGGACATGGAAAGGTATTTCTGTAAATATAGTTAGAGCCCTAAAAGGGAAGAAGAGAGAAAACATTTGAAGAGATGACAGCTAAGAATTATCTAAAACTGATGAATAGATACACTAAAGTATACTCAGACAGTGGCATACTATACAGCAGCACTGTTTACTAGAAACCCCACATATGCCACACAGGTAATGTTAAAATTTCTAGTAGCCATGCTAAATAAAGGAAAAAGAATCAGGTGTGTAGTGCATTGAATGGTGCCCCTCCAAAATAGATATGTACATCCAGAACTTCAGAATGCGATTTTCTCTAGAATAATTGTTCTGTAGATGTGATAAAGGAAAGCATCTCAAGAAGAGATCACCTTGAATTAAGGTGGGCCCTAAATTCAATAAAAAGTATCCTTATAAAGGATAGAAAGGGAAAGGACAAAGATACACAGAGGCAAAGGCCTTGGGAAGAAGAAGGCAGAAATTGGAGTGATGTATCTACAGATTGAGGAATACCAAAAATTGCTAACCAACAAGCTCAGAGTCATGGAATGGATTCTCCCTCCAAACCTGAAGAAAGAACTCACCTTGCCAACATCTTGATTTTAGAGATAAGGCCTTACAGAACTGTGAGAGAATAAGGTATGTTTTCAGCACCAATTTTGTGGTAATTTGTTTAACAGCCCAAGGAAACTAATATGTAATGAAACCATTTTTAGTAAAATATTTTAACACAATATATCAAAATATTAGTTTAACAGGGGATCATTATAAAAATATTGAGATATTTTACATTCTGTTTTAGATACCATCTTCAAAGTCTAATGTGTATTTTATACTTACAGCATACCTCAATTCAATGGAGTATCTAGTTCCTCCATTTCACTAGCCATATTTCAAACATTCAATAGCACATTTAACTATGGACTACCATATAATATATTGCTCCAGACCATATGACTCTATACATAAAAAAGAAAAAAAGAGTTAAGCACCATTATATATAAGAATATGCATGGAGATATAAATATATAGATAGAGTGTGTGTGTGTGTGTATGTATGTATGTAGTGTGTGTATGTGAGTGTGGTGCTGGGGATTGAACCCAGATCCTTGTACATACTTGGCACACACTCTATCACTGAGCTACAACCCTAGCTCAACAGATATATCTTGGGACAAAAGAAATCAGATCCCAACGAGGATATGCTGATGATTCCTTAAGCAAATTTCAAGAAGAGGCAAATTAGCTGATTATCAGAGCAGTATGGAAATAATTTTCCTTGTATGTAAATAATTTTGATGAGCAAGAGACCAAAGAGAACATTTTGGGGTGTTATACTCTAGATATTGTCCTGGGTATACATAGTATTTCAAAATACCAATATGGCAGGGTGTGGTGGTGCGCATCTGTAATCCCAGTGCTTGGGAGGCTGATACAGAAGAATCAAAGGTTCAAGGCCAGCCTCAACAATGTAGCAAGACCCAGTTTCAAAATAAAAAATAAAATAGGGCTGGGGGTGTAGCTCGGAAGTAGAATGCCTCTGGGTTAAAGCTTCAGTTCAAAAACAGAAAATACTAATATGACCTGACCAAACATGGCTTTGGAAGAGACATGCAAAATCAGATCTTGCAAGCCAGCTCCAGCACATGCACCTTAATATAAAAGTAAAATAAATATGTGAAAAAGTTGGAATTTGAACAGAAATATTACAAATACAGATCTCATTCTCTTCCTCACTCCCTCTACCCTATAAGAGTAATCATGATGAAAAGGAGGAAGAGGAAGAGGGCTGCCTTCTTCGAAGGGCTTCTGCAATGTTGGAAAAGAACACTGGTAAAGGCAGTATTAACACAAAGCATAGGTAGGCCCTCGACCTCATCCCTGGAACCCCATGGGCCCTCCTGTTCAGCAGCAGCTCCTCTCAGCACACCCAAAGGAGCTGAAAGATGACAACCATTAGCACTCAGAATGGGGCTTTCTCTTCTTACATATTGTACCATGCCAAATATGCTGTCAAACTCAGGAAATAATACACTTTAAGATAATGAAGTGTATTAGACAACACTACCAAAGGCGATATTGAAGTGTCAAATAAAAAATGTACAACACTAAAATAAAGCAGATGCTCCCAGGCGCCTGGCTTGTTCATAGGAGAATCTATATTAAAGCAGAAATAAACAGTATGTGCTTGACTGGGTCTCTAAATTTTTACATGTTTGCCATGTGGGAAACATCATGCTGAGAGTTACTTTGCATTCCCTAACCTTTGTTAGGACGCGATGGCCTCAGTGACACAGTACTGAAACCATCTGAAATTAATTTCCTGGGTGCATTGGCTCAAAGAGATGCTGTCCTTTAAAGGTTATCAATTAAAGAAAATTCTAATTCAATGTAAACATGGGGCCATGAAAGGCCTGGGTTCTGTACAGGGTGGCCTATCCCAGAGGGCAGGGTGACATCTGCCCCAAGGTCGAGTGTGACATACAAGAAAATAGTGGTAACAAGGCCTTTTATAATTATCTAATGCTGGAAAACAGAAAAATATATCTCTCCTGGTTCCGGTAGTATAGTGGTTAAGAGGCATTTCCCAAGTATTAGCAACCTAAGGATGAATTCCCATTATGCCAGTTACTAGGTGTGTGGCCCTGGGAGCATTGTTTAACTGTCTCCATTTTCTCATGTGAGTAATGGGGATTATAACAGTAACTATAATATGTATATACATACATATGTAATCTCACACATACGTATAGCCTATGAACATATGTATAAATGTATACGTGACACATCAGTGCTCCGTCCATTTGCCTGGGAACCCATCATGCCATTGTGCTCTTGTGATTCCCCACTGCCAGAAACTCTTTGCCAAGATTTTTTTTCCTGCAGAATCTCAAAAGATCCCTCTACCTATATATGCAGCAAACTAGAAGTGCCTGAGCAGTAGCATCCCTGGGAGCAAGCCCTAAATGAATAGATGATGGGAACTGGTATATAAATTCCCCAGCTCCCTCGCTCAAGTGGGATAATTTGGAGGTGCAACATTTTTTATTATTTCCCCCAGTCTCCTTGCTTCGGTGCCTATCATGGCGACTTGTTCAATAGCTTACACATTGGCTTTCCTCTCTTGGCTGTAATTATTTCCCAGTCTTCCTTCAGTTCATAAATTTGCTGCTTGCACCCAAATGCTTCCCTCAAGGTGAGCTTCACCTGCATTATGTAGGTATGGGTGTGAGATCCAAATGTCAACGTGATGCTAGACTCACGGTAATAAAGGTTCAAATATAAGTCAAAAGAATACATTTCAACTCAGAGTAATATTTACCAATGATGAATAAAGTGTTAATTTCAGTCTTAAAATATGCAATCCATTTGCTGTTATACAAGGGTATTTTTTGTGTTATAAAGGAATAAAAGGCTCCACCAGGGTAAAATCTCTAGACAACCAAATCTGTAAGCAGCTGAAATGTACTACTGTTTGCCTACTTGGCATCAATCCCACACTTTCTTCAAGCAAAATGTGAAAGTCAGATTTTCCAGAACCCACCATGTTCTAGCGCGACTCAGAGAATGGAGACCCATCCTTTGACATATGGTAGATCTTGCTTAGTCTCAACCAGCAAGTGCAGGCCTTCTGCTGATAACATTCATGGTACATGACACAGGAGACCCAAACATAGCAAGGGACAACATTGTGTCATGTTTGGGTAAAAGGACTTTTATCTCCCCTTTCCTTCTGGAATTGATAAGGAAATAAGGACCCTGAATGGCCATTGGAAGTCATCTTGGATGGGATGAAAGAGACCAGTGTTCAGATGGAGCAGAAAAATGGAATACTCTGTCTTTTAAGGTATCATTCATCTGCCATCTATACCACTCTACCATACAGCTGGACCTCCAGTATGTGAGCTAATAAATGTCCTGTTTGAGGTAAGTTTTGTTAATTCCAATCAAATGCAACATGATATGGCACCACCTTTTGCTGGGGAAATTGGCTATCCACATGTAGAAGAATAAAAACTAGACCCTGCACCAGTTACAAAAATCAACTCAAAGTGGATTAAAGACTTAAATGTAAGCCTGAAATTAAGAAACTACTAGAAGGCAACATAAGAGAAATGCTTCTGGACATTGGAATAGGCGAGAGTATTTTGATATGACACAAAAGCACAGGAAGCAAAAGCAAAACTGAACAAATGGGACTACATCAAACTAAAAAGCTTCTGCTTAGCAAGTGCTCAATAGAGTGCAGAGACAACCTATAGGCTGGGAGAAAATACTTTTGAGAATACAATATGATCTGACACAGAATTGATATCTAGAATATGCAGGGAACTTCCCAAAGTTCAAAGCAAATAAACAAATAACCCTATAAAGCAGACAATAGATCTAAATAGACTTTTCACCAAAGAAGACCTATAAATGGCCAACAGGTACATGAAAAAATGCTCAATATCACTAATTATCAGTGAAATGCAACTCAAAACCATGAGATATCACTTTACCTTGGTAAGAATGGCAATTATCAGACTAAAGATAACAAGTGCTGGTGAGGATGTGGAGAAAAGGGAATCTTGCACATTTTTGGTGTAAATGTAAATTAGTACAGCCATTATGGGAAACAGTATGGAGGTTCCTCAAAAAATTAAAAATAGAACTACTATATGATCCATCAATCCTCTACTGGGTACATCCAAATGAAGTGAAATAAGTTTGTTGAAGAGACATTTATACTCCCTCATGTTCACTACGGCACTGTCCAAAACAGCCAAGAAATGGAGGGAACCCAAGTGTCCACCAACAGATGAATGAATAAAGAAAATGTGGTGTATCTACACCTGGAATACTATCCTACCTTGAAAAAGGAGTGAAATCCTGTCTTTTGGGGCAACATAGAAGGAACTGGAAATCATGTTATGTGAAATAAGACAGCCACAGAAAGACAAGTCCCACATAACCTCACTCATATGTGGAATCTAAAAGTGTTGCTCTCATAGAAGTTGAAAGTAGAATGGTGGTTTCCAGAGGCTAGAAATAGAGAGGGAGGGGAGGAATGGGGAAAGGTTGATAAGTGGGTACTAAGTTACACTTAGATAAGAGCAATATGTTTTCATGTGTTATTGTATAGTAGAGTGACTATACATACCAATAATGCACTATAAATTTCTAAAGCTAGAAGAAATTATTTTATATATATATATATTATATATATATATATATATTTATATATATTTATATATATATATATAATATATATATATAATATATTATATATATAATAGATGTTCGAGGAGATAAAAATGTTTAAAAATTTTTAAACACCACAAAATATATAAATGTATCAAAACATTCCATGATATACTTTGATATGTAGAATTTATGTTTTATGTGTAAGTTTAAAAGGAATTTAGAAATGAGAAAACACCTCCTTAAAGTGTTTTATTAATTTGGAAGGAACTTTTTAAAAATTTTAACCCATTTTGATCATATAGAGTCATTATCTAGAACCAAAATTAGGATGTAATAACACACTCAAGACTTAAGGGGGCCGGGCGTGGTGGCGCACGCTTGTAATCCCAGTACTTTGGGAGGCGGAGACCGGAGGATCCGGGTTCGCGGCCAGCCTCAGCTCTCTCTCTCTCTCTCTCTCTCTCTCTCTCTCTCTCTACTTAGTGAGGCCCTCCGCAACTTCGTGAGACCCGGTTTCAAAAATAAAGTATAAAAAATAGGGCCAGGGGCATAGTGCGGAGGTAGAACGCCCCTGCGTTCAATCTCCGGTACCGCAAAAGAAAAAAATGTTAAAAAAAAAGACTTAAGGGACAAACGTCTATTATAACATGTCTATTTCGTAATATACAATGAAATGAGTATGTTGAAGGGAAACCCTCATTTCTATGTTTATCACTGGATATCATCAATCATCTCCAGTTTCATCTGTGTTGCTACAAATGACCGACCTCTGTTTAAGACAGGATAGTATTCTGCTGTGCAAATGTACCACATTTTCCTTATCCATTCCTCAGTTGATGGGAACTTGCTTTGTTTCCATTTCTTGGCTATTGTAAAAAGTAATGTCATAAACATGAGAGTGGAGGTGTCTCTTTGACATACTAATTTCATCTCACACACACAGAGAAAAATATATGTATATTTATATATAGAGAGAGAGACTACTTGGAGAACACTGAGTCGAATCCTCTTTTTTTAAAAATACTCTTATCGGTGCATTAAAGTCTCACATCATAATGTAGTTCATAGTGATAGTGACATACATGCACACAGCACTTGGTTGGCTTTCCCCTGGCTCCCTCCCCACTCCTGTCCCTTCCCTATAGAGGGTATTGAGATTCACATTGGTATTCTCAGATATGTACATAATGTCAATGGAAGTGATTATTTTATTGATTCTCCCTCTCCACTCCCCACACTTCCTCTAGACCACCTCCCTGGCTCCACTACAGTTTCTCCTCCATCATTTGAAGTCCCTCTGGTATCTCAATTATTCCCTAGCTTCCACATATGAGAGAAAAAATATAACCCTTCACTTTCTGTGACTGGCTCATCTCACTTAACATTATGTTCTCCAGGTCCATCCATTTTCCTGCAAATGGCATAATTTTATTCTTCTTTATTGCTGAATAGAATTATATTATGTGTACACCCCATGATTTTATAATCCATTCATCTGTTGATGGACACCTAGGTTGGTTCCATAATTTGGCTATTGTGACCTGTGTTGCTATAAACATGGAGATGCATATATTACTAAAATATTCTTATCTCAGTCCCTTTGGAAAGATACCCAGAAGTGGTACAGCTGGATCACATAGTGGATCCATTCCCAATTTTCTGAGGAATCTCCACATTGATCTCCATAGTTGCTGCACTAATTTGCAATCCCACCAATGGTGTAGAAGAGTTCCTATTTCCCCACATCCTCGCCAGCATTTATTGTTGTTTGACTTCTTGATTATTGCCATTCTGATTGGGGTTAGATGGACTCTCAGTGTAGATTTGACTTGCATCTCAATAATTGCTAATGATGTGGAATATTATTTCATACATTTATTGGCCATTTGTATCTCTTCTTTTGTGAAGTGTCTATTTAGTTCAATTGTCCATTTCTTGATTGGATTATTTTTAGTGATAAATCTTTTAAGTTCTTTGTATATTCTAGATATTAGTCCTCTATCAAAGGAATAGCTGGCAAAAATCTTTTCCCATTCTGTAGGCATTCTCTTTAGACTCTTGATAGTTTCCTTTCATGAGAAGTTTTCAAAAGTTTTTAAACTTTTTAGTTTAATAGTTTCCATTTATTAATTCTTGTTTTAATTTCCTGAGCTTTGGGGGTCTTGTTGAGGAAGTTTCTACCTGTTCCTATATGTTGGAGTGTTGGAAATATGCCCTCTTCTAGTAACTTCAAAGTCTCTGGTCTAATTTCCAGGACTTTGATCCATCTCAAGTTAATTCTTTTTCAAGGTGAGAGATAGGTATTTAATTCCATTTTTCTACAAATGGATAACCAGTTTCCCCAAAACCATTTGTTGAAAAGGCTATCTTTTCTCCAATGTATGTGTTTGGCACCTTTGTCAAAAGTCAATTGTCTTTAAGTGTGTGGATATTTTCTGTATCTTCTATTCTGTTCCATTGGTCTATGTGTCTGTTTTTGTGCCAATAGCATGCTGATTTTATTACTATAGCTCTGTAGTATAATTTGAAGTCAGAAATTGTGAGACCTGCTACATGGTTCTTATTGCTGAGAATTACTTTGGTATTTTGAGTCTTTTTTTTCTCCATATGAAATTTAGGACTGATTTTCATAGGTCTGTGAAGAATGTGACATTGGTATTTTCATAGGAATTGAATTGACTCTAGATCACTTTTGGTAGAATGGCCATTTTGATAATATTTATTCTGCCTATCCAAGACTATGGGATATCCTTCTATCTTCTAAGAGCTTCAATTTCTTTCCTTAGTGTTTATAATTTTCATTGTAGAGGTTTCTTACCTCCTTGGTTAGATTTATTCCTAGATAGTTTATTGTTTTGAGGTTACTGTGAATGGAATTGTTTTCTGGATTTCTTTTTCAGTAGATTCATGACTGACATAGAGAAAAGCTATTAATTTTTTTAGATTGATATTATATCCTGCTACTTTGCTAAATTTGTTAATCAGCTCTAGAAATTTTTTGGTTTTGGGGGTCTTCTAAATATAGGATAATGTCATCTGCAAATAGAGATAATTTCAGTCCTTTTTCTATTTGAATTCCATTGATATCCTTCTCTTGCCTTATTGCTCTGGCAAGAGTCTCAAGTGATAGGGGGCATGATAGTGGTGATGGTGTGCATCCTTGTCTTGTTCCTGATTTTAAAGGGAATTCTTGGAGTTTTTCCCCATTCAGTATGATGTTGGCTATGGGTTTATTGTATATTGCCTTAATAATTTTGAGGTAAGTTCCTTTTATTCCTATTTACTGCAGGGTTTTTAAAATGAATGAGTGTTGGATTTTGTCAAATACTTTTTCAGCATCTATTGAGATGATCATGTGATTTTTGTCCTTAGTTCCATTTATGTGGTGAATAACATATACTGATTTGTGGATGTTGAGCCAGTCTTACAGCCCTGAGATGAAACCAACTTGGTCATGCTGTATAATTTTCTTGATGTGGTTTTGAATGCATTTTGTTAATATTTTGTTTAGATTTTTTCTGTCTATATTCATCAAGGATATTGTTCTATAATTTTCTTTTCTCGAAGGAGCTTTATTCGGTTTGGGTACTAAATTGATACTGGCCTCATAGAAGATGTTTGGAAGGATACCATCTCTTTTTATTCCACAGAATAACTTGTGAAGTATTGGGTTTAGTTCTTCTGTAAAGGTTTTGTAGAATTCACCTGTGCATTCATCTGGACCTGGGCTTTTCTTTGATAGAAGGCTTTTTATTGCTGTTTCTATCTCTTTGCTTACTATTGGTTGGTTAAGGTTTTCTATATCTTCTTGGTTCAATTTAGGCAGGTTGTATTTGTTTAGAAATCTGTCAATTTCCTCTATGTTTTCCAGTTTATTGGAGTATAAATTTTCAATAGTTTTCCTCTGGATTTCCTCATTGTGATGATGTCTCCTTTTTCATTTCTGATTTTAATAATTTGGGTTCTCTCTTTCTTTTGGTTACGTTGTCTAAAGGTTTACCAATCTTGTTAATCTTTTTAAAGAACCAGCTTTTTGTTTTGCTGATCTTTTGTACTGTTTTTGTTATTGTTGTTTTGTTTTCTATTTCATTGATTTCTGCTCTGATTTTAATTATCTCCTGCCTTCTACTGGCTTTGGGATTAGACTGTTTCTGTTTTTCCATGTCCTGGAGGTGTGTTATTAGTTTGTTTATTTGGTGACTTTGTGTTTTTCTTATGTGGGCACTCAGTGCTACAAATTTTCCTCTTAAAACTGCCATCAAAGTGTCCCATAGATTTTGGTATGTTGTGTCTCTATTTTCACTTAATTCTAAGCATTTCTTGACTTCTCCCCTTATTTCTCCTCTGATCCAGTCCTCATTCAAAAGTGTATCATTCATTCTCCATGTATTTATATAATTTCTTTTGATCTTCCTGTTGTTGATTTCTATTTTTATTCCATTATGATCTGAAAAGATGCAGGGAATTATATTACATTTTTTAATTTGCTGGTACTTGCTTTGTGGCTGATAATGTGGTCTATTTGGGAGAATGTTCCATGAGCATCTGAGAAGAATGTGTATTCAGCTGTTTTCGGTTGGAATATTCTGTATATTTCTATTAGGTCCATTTGGTTTATAGCGTTCATCAGGTCTGAAGAGTCTTTACTCATCTTTTGCCTGAAAGATCAATCTAGTGATGTGAGCAGTGTGTTGAATTTACCAATATTATCGTATTTAGGTCTACTCAAGACCTAATGTCCTGAAGAGTTTGTTTTATAAAACTGGGTGCACCCACATTTGGGGCATAAGTGTTTACTATCATTACATCTTCTTGTTGGATTGTTCCATTTATTAGTAAGAAGTGACCCACTTTATTTCTTATGATCAGTTTTAGCTTAAAGTCTATTTTGATGGATATGAGCATTGCTAACCCTGCTTTTTTTCCCATACTTTCACCTGTACCCTATGGATATCTTTGCCTGTGAGATATGTTTCTTGCAAGCAGCATATGGTTGGGTTATGTTCTTTAATCCACATTGCCAGTTTATGCCTTTTAATTGGGGAATTTAGACCTTTGACATTCAGTGTTATCATTGAGAGATGATTTTTTGTTTCCTGTCATTTTGTTATATTTTCTGTTTGATATAGTGTTATTTCTCCTTCACTTAGTTGTCCATCAGGTGTAATTCACATCCTCTCTGATTCTGTTATTTACTTCTTTTTCTTCTTTGTGTTTTATTTCTTTAAGTATTTTCTGTAATGCCTGGTTGGTAGTCATGAATTTTTTTAGTTTCTGCTTGTCTTGGAAGGTTTTTATTTCCCCATCAATTTTTAATGATATCTTTGCTGGATATAGCAGTCTTGGTTGGAAGTTGTTTTCTTTTGGGGTCTGGAATACATCATACCAGCCCCTCCTGGCTTTCATGACTTGGGTTGAGAAGTCTGGAGTGATTCTTATGGGTTTGCCCCTGAATGTCACCCGTTCTTTTGTTCTCTAAGTTAGTCATTTTCATTATTATATGGCATAGAGAAGTTTTTTGATCTTCTCTTGTTGATGTTCTGAATGTGACCTGTACATGGACGTCCAAGTTTTTTCTGTTTGGAAATTCTCTGATATTATTTCTCTGAAGAGATTTCTAGTACCCTAAGCTGTCTTCCAAGAGTAAGATTCTATTTTTCATGTGATCTAACCTGCCAGTATTTTAAAAAAAAAACGGTCGCCAGGTGTTATGGTCAAATATAGAGTGTCCCCTGAAGAACTCATATATTAATGTTCAGTGTTGATATGTTTTGGTCATGGGTATTGTAATATCATCAGGAGATAAATCTCTTGGATTTACCTGGTCCAGTGGGGTGTGGCTAGAGAAGGTGGGTCCCTGGAGGTGTGGCCTTGGGGACTGTGCTTGTGTCTTTGAATCCCTTGCTTGCTCTCTCTTGCTTCTAGCCTCCATGGTGTGAGGAGCAAGAGCCCTTGTGCTCTGCTCCCTTTCTTTCCGCTTCCCAACACCATACCCTGAGCTTCTGACCCTGGCCTCACATACACCGAACCCAAGTTCCCCAAAAAACTGTGAGCAAATAAAGTTTCCTTTTTCTAAGTTTTACTGGGATACAACAGTGATGATGTTGACTAAGATACCAGGGTTATTAACATTGTCTAAAAACAGAAGCCCTTAGTAGGGCATCATGGCACATGCCTTTAATTCCAATACTCAGGAGACTGAGACAGGAGGATCATGGATTCAAGGCCAGTCTCAGAAACTTAGTGAAACCCTCAGCAACTCAGCAAGATCCTATTTCCAAAAAATAATAGATAATGGGCTGGGTGTGTATTTCAAAGGTAGGATGCCCCTGGGTTCAATCTCAAGTTGCATTTAGGAAATTCAAGCTAATCACTGAGGATGTTCAGGGCAAAAACTGCCTGACTAACTTCCATGGCATGGATCTTACACGTGACAAGATGTGTTCCATGGTCAAAAAATGGCAGACCATGATTGAAGCTCATGTTGATGTCAAGACTACCGATGGGTATTTGCTGCGTCTCTTCTGTGTTGGTTTTACTAAAAAACGCAACAATCAAATACGGAAGACCTCTTACGCTCAGCACCAACAGGTCTGCCAAATCCGGAAGAAGATGATGGAAATCATGACCTGAGAGGTGCAGACAAATGACTTAAAAGAAGTGGTCAGTAAGTTGATTCCAGATAGCATTGGGAAGGACATAGAAAAAGCTTGCCAGTCTATTTATCCTCTTCATGATGTCTTCGTTAGAAAAGTAAAAATGCTGAAGAAGCCCAAGTTTGAATTGGGAAAACTCATGGAGCTTCATGGCGAAGGCAGTAGTTCTGGAAAAGCTACTGGGGATGAGACAGGCGCTAAAGTCGAACGAGCTGATGGATACGAACCACCAGTCCAAGAATCTGTTTAAAACCCAGATTTTTAATAGTGACAAATAAAAAGTCCTATTTGTGAAAAAAAAAGAGAGTGAGAGAGACCAAGGCCCCTCAGGGAGCAGATGTGGGGTCCCCTTCAAGTGGCATCCAGATCTGAAATCTCACTTTCTATTGTACACAAGCCTTTTGGGCTTCCATCCCACTTTTTGCTTCTTTTCCAAAAATTAAAATTGAAAGGTGTGTAATCTAAAGTGAGGTGCTAGTGTACCTATATTTAATAAAGGTGTTGCTGATATTTTGAAATCTCAAGCCAGTTCAAAAATAACATTACGTTTCTATCCTGCAAAGGCTAACTCTGGAGGTGATAGGGGAACTCTGGTCTGTCTTATTCGGATTGCTCCCTATCTTTGATGTATCTCCACTGCCTCATCTTCTAGTAGAATGGAAACTGCAGTGGTGCTAGGATTTCATTTTAAACTTCTCTTTTCTCAATTTTCCAGGAACCAAAGTGTGCTAGGTAGGTTTATAGAGGGAGGAAAATAATCACTTTAGCTTCCAAGACATTCTCCCTCTGCAACTGATGAGTTATGTTTTATTTGTTTTTGTTTCAAAATAAAAATAGGTTTATTTTGGTGCTATGAAAGTTATACATGGATGGAGTGACTTTTAAATTGCTTATCAACCAATACACTATGGGCACTGAACTGTCTACAAACACTGACTAAAACCAAAGAAGGATCTGGAAGGTCCCATGGCATAGGATTAAACAACTAAATCATGGAGAATTCTCAGAGGTCTACGAGGAGGGTTGTAGGTGGCCGAGACATGGCCACACTTGTGGAGGGGGCTTAGGCATTGGCTACTTTTCAAATAGTGTGAGAGTATTTCCATATTTTAGCAACTTTTATGGCTATAAGAAAATATACCAGCTGAAGATTGGCCTTGAATAGAAACTATCAAACCTTAAAAGAAAAAAATCAAAAATTTAAAAATTACTCTTAATCCCACTACATAGGAAAAACCATCATTAAAATGTTGATTTTATTGGTCCACTGTAATTATACATCCTATTGAGGTTTGGTGTGATAGAAACATATATACTATCAACATCTGGTGTGTTTCCCTCTGGATTCCACCCCACTCGCTCCCTTCACCATTCATAATAGTGAAGTTGGTATTGATAGCTTCACATACGTACATAGGATTGTTTGAACCCTTTCCTTCATCAAGTGTCTCTTTTCTTCTCCCCAACTCCCTCCTCTAATCCCCTTCCACTATTCCACTGGTCTCTCTCCTCTTTTATCTGAAGTCCCTTTTTTTCCCAATTTCTCTCTAGCTTCCACATATGAGAGAAAAGATATGACTTTCTGAGACTGGCTAATCTCACCTAGCATAATAGTCTCTAGTTCCTTCCATTTTTCTGCAAATGACATAATTTTGCTCTTCCTATGGTTAAGTAAAATGCCATTGTGTGTATGTACCTCAAATATAAACATATACATTCTTTTGAGCCAAAAACGAGTATTGAACATTACTATTTTATGACCTGATTTTCACTAATATAATAACAATATCTGTCAATGTCAATAAATGTACATCTATGTGGTCATTTTAATGATATATATGTTTAATTTTATATGTATAACCTACTTATCCAAAATATCATTGGTACACATTCATGTTATTTCAAAAGTTTTACATATCAATGTTATGCAATATTAGGAATTAAACCTAAGAGTATTCTACCTCAGAGCTACACCCCCAGCCCTATTTTAGTTTTTTATTTTGAAACAGGGTTTCACTAAGTTACCATACATGCTGGCCTCAAACCTGTGATCCTCCTGTCTCAGTCACCCAAATACTAGAATTACAGGCATGTGCCACCATGCTCAGATCACCTACATCTTTATATGTTATTTGATTATTTACTTAGGGACAATACATAGACATGGAATAGTTAGGTATAATTTTGTATTTTTTAAAGTATTTTTGGTACAAATTTCCAAAACTAATTTCAGAACGCTAAAAATGTACTATGTTTGTAAGTCCATCAACTAAAATCTAAGTAACATTTATCTCGATACATTCATTTACTTTTAACTGGATTTTTGCCCCACCTTATAAGGATTTCAGATAATCTTTTAAGCAATAGATGAGATAAAAAAATAAATGAAAATAATCTCATCATGTGGAAATTAAGGATAAGAAAAATAAGATGATAGCCAAGCATGGTGGCATATACCTGTAATCTCAGTACTTGGGAGGTTGAGACAGGAGGATCACAGGTTTGAGGCCAGCCTCAGCAACTTAGCAAGACTCTCAGCAACTTAGCGAGACCCTCTTTCCAAATCAAAACTAAAATAGGTCTGGGGGTGTAGCTCAGAGGTAGAATGCTCCTCAGCTCAATCCCCAGCATCACAAAATAAAAACTAAAAAGAAGGAAGTAGTCACTATCAGAACCCATCGGTAACAGTGCTCAAAACAAAATCAATAACTTTGCAGATGTTTGTCTAATGTGGCAGATACTAGTCACAAACAGCTAGCTACATTTAAAAGTGAATTAATTTAAATAAAATGAAATTCAAAAACAGTTCCTCCACTACAGTAGTCATGTTTCAAGTGCTCAGTAGCCGCACATGACTCTTGGCTGCAACCCTCGGCAGAAGAGATAGAGAACATTTCCATCATGGCGGAACGCTCTATCGGATAGTGCCGCTTGTGACATACAAGATGTCTTTTATCAATAAGATAACACTTAAAAATATGTAGGTAAACAGGTTGACTAGAGGTCAAAATGCATTTTCCGATAAAATCAGAAATGTAAAAGGTGATTCATAAAAATCTGTTTAACCCTCAGTGTAACTAAAACCCTGCAAACTGGCACAGTTGGACATAATTCTACACTATGCCTGGAATTAAACAAAATGTGAAACAATATCATTGCCTGAAAAATAGCATTGTATTTCCCCGTGATGGGTGTAGTTAAGGAATAACAAGCTTAATTTGAGAAAGAAGTATCCATCTGGATAGGGAATTCTGTGACAATTTGTTATACATATTCTCAGCCTTGCCATCAACATTCTGGGTAGCCAGCAAATCATGCTCTTTTATTACTTGTTGGTGCATCACAACATGGAGTTTTAATTTTTATCCCTTGTACAAGAAAATCACTGCCACTTATATTCATCAATTTCGATATTTATATTCCCCCCCTACAAAATGGAATTTTAAAAGAAACAGAATTTCATAAAGGGGGGAAGTAAACAATCTTTCATAAATTAAATAAGGGTAGAAAAAAAGAAGGAAAGATTGAAGGGTCTTGCACCTCATATTTGTTTGTGCCGAATACTTCACGTGCATTATTTCATTAAAAAGTGACTGGGGACATGTGAGAAAATAAAAATGGTAAAGAATAAAAAAAAAGCTCTACGTAGAAAAAGACAGAAGAAAGTCATTAAGGGATAAGATTATGGATAGATATAATTATAATGATAGACCAGACATAATACATAACTCTGCTACTGGGAGTGTTGCCTGTGGTTGGGTCACATTGGCATCATCTGTGAGCTGGTTAAAATGCATGTTCTCAGGCCCCACCTCAGGCCTGCTGTGTCATAATCTGTATTTCAGTAAGATCTCCCAGTGACCCATATGCACATTGGAGTCTGATATAATAACACAGAACAGTCTCCACAGCAGACAATACATAGAGACCTCTGAATGTGGCCAATTTAATTGCTCCCTAGAAAGGTCACATACTGTCACTGCCATCAACCCACACATCAGCCAAACTCTTTCTCTCTTGCCTGATTTCCACTAATAAAAAATCCAAATACTCACTTTGTCTGCTTCTCTTGCAGCTAAAAGTAGCAATGACCAGTTGCAGGACAAGGAGATAGAATGAAATGTCTACAGGGTGACTTCTGAAAAATATTTTCCTCCCTGATAAAAGTAGAGGTCATGAGGTGAGTCCTTTTTGCCACCTGGTCATGTCTTCCTGCTAAGAGTTTCACTGTGAAAATATGATGCTCAGAGCTGCCACAGCCATTATAGTATTAACAAGAATAAATATCAACATAGAAGAATAGCTAAATAGAGAGTCAGAAAGAGCCTGGGTCTTGATGGCATTGCTGAGACACTGTACCAACCAAACTGCCCAATTTTGACTTGTATTTTGTGAGATAATTAAATGTCCTTTTGCCCTATTCCTTGTAGCTGAAGCTGTCCCCAATAGCCTCGGGGAGGGCAGAGTATTTGAGTCAGAAAGAGATAGGGAGAAAATTGGCCATTCACTGTACAGAGAGTTCATAAACAGGTATTCAAAACTCAGGAAGGACTTGGATTTTTTAGTATTATTGGAGATTTGATTGAACCAATTATTTCAGACCTCAAAGGATTTGGGGTATACCTTTTTCCTCATAATGAAATAAAATGGATGGTTGGTAAATCTATAATTCACTTTGTGTTCTGCTGCTATAGAGGATGAGTCACACATGGGCTTTAGTTCTAGATTTTAAAAAATGTTTTATCTAAGTCAGTGATTAAAAATGACAAGCTTTGCTACTTGCTTGTTAACTGGGTTACTTCCAAATCTTGTTTCAGATTGTGTATTATTATTGCTATATATTCATTGTTCCCCCCAAACCTACTAAAATAGAGTTTTACTAAAGTTATGTAAGAAGTAAGCAAGTTACCTTTTCCAAAACTTTTCATGATTAAAAATATTCAGTCAAGCCAGGCGTGGTGGCGCACACTTGTAATCCAAGTACTTGGGAGGCTGAGACAGAAGGATCACAGGTTCAAAGTCAGCCTCAGCAACTTAGTGAGACCCTCCTCAACTTAGTGAGACCCTGTTTCAAAATAAAAAGGAAATAGGACTGGAGGTATAGTTCAGAGGTAGAATGCCTCTGGGTTCACTCCCCAGTGCCACAAAAAAATATATTCAATCAAAGAGTATTTCCTCTGATTCAACATAGTCTCCTTTGGGAAAAAAAAAGCATGGAAATTTTAGCATCTATTTCTGATTGGAGTAGAAATTTTCCATGATCCCTCAATCATACTCTACCAGTATAAGACAGCACCAATGCTGCTTCAGCTGCAACAAAAAGAAAGTGTAATAAAAGGCATGAATTACCAGAATTTTCAAGGATTATGGTTTAAATCTTCTGATCATATAAGAATATTCATTGTATAATGAAAGAATATATTTCAAAACTTGTGGGTGGAAATCTTTATGAATATAGAAATGCATTTCCCTTTTGACCATTATAATATTAATCAAACTAAATCTTTTAGATCATTGTGCACTTTCCTGCTAATTAATCAATTATGTTCATGCCACAGTTGGCTAAATTAAAAGATGAATTATTTAGACACACTGTGTACCTATCCAAGGAAATATCTTGGGTCTTTGCGATCTTGTTTATTTTTGTTTATATTTCGGTTTGGATATAGTTTTCTTTTGGAGGGGGCTTGTTTGTTTGCCATTAATCTCTTTTCTCTAAAGATTGTGTCCAATAAATACTTTTCATTATTTGAAGACTGATATTAAAAAATAACAATATACTCAAAGTTATTACATACACAGCAAACAATTGTCAAGATCTAACGTGTATACGAATCATGTGGGAATACTGGTGAAATACAGATTTTAATTTGGTAGATCCTGGCTAGAGCTTGCATTTCTTTTTTTTTTTTTTTTTTTTTTGCGTTACTTTGGATTGAACCCAGGGGCATTCTACCTCCGAGCTACACGCCCGGCCCTATTTTTTATTCTTCATTTTGAAACAGGGTCTCACTAAGTAGCCGAGGCTGGCCGCGAACCCGGATCCTCCAGTCTCAGCTTCCCAAGTACTGGGATGACAAGCCTGCGCCACCACGCCCGGCTGAGGTTCTGCATTTCTGACAAGTTCTCAGATGATGCCTGCAGCTGGTCCACAAGTCAGACTTTGAGCAGCAAAGACCTAGTACCTTGTAGTGGATATACTGCCTTAATCTCCATAATCTAATGCTCACCAATCCCCACCTTATCAATGAGGAAGAAGCAGCAAGTTTCTGAGGTCTTCAGGCTTTTCTTCAAAACGATGAATACGAACATTGATATTCCAAACCATATAGTCTGATATAAGCCTAATTTCCATCCTTTTTTTTTTTTTTACAGAGACATAGAGATTTATTTAGGAAAGTAGGAAATACACATTCAAGGGAGAATGCAGGCCTCCCCAAAAGTGAGAGAAACTGCCTAATTTCCGTTCTATTTTCAAAAGGAACTTTCCCCCGTATCTTCCTCCGGGTGAGACAGCAGTCCTTTGTGCCAAATGGGATAAATTTTGTAGTCCCTCGGTTTGATTATGCTAAGTATTAGGAATGTGCTAATTCCATAAATTGATTTTATAGGATACACTAGAAGGATCTTTTAGGTTTTACTTACCTGTCAGAGCACCTTGTAATTTGGATGTTGGATATGAGGATGTTATACAAAGAGAAATGTCCACCTAAATATGCTTTGTGCCATAAGTACACCAGCATGATAGAAAGCAGGAGTGAAGATACCTTCAGATGAAGGAAGAAGGAATGGAAAACAGGCCCTTTCTAATTCAGGAGATGCTTCTCCCAGCACAGGAAAAAATAACATTAGGGTTTCATTTCATTTTCTTCCTTCTTTTTTTATTCTGCTTCTCCTCCTATATTTCCCCATTGTTCTTTCTTTGCTACCGCACACACATCCATAAAACCCTCCAGGATCCAATTTCATTATTATGATTCAACTAACTGAAAAAGTTAAAATCCCTCAGAGAGTCTGAGAGCAGCAGACAATCTGATTATTTGGAGTGCTGTTGGCTAGCTTGTGGCGTTCATATTTAAGGAAGCATCCTGCAACAGCCCTCTGGAACGAGCATATGGCGGACCCCTGGATGCAGCCATTATCATTCAGTCATTGCATTATGTTTGAATTAACAGTGACAGCACACATCATGCTTATTAGATGATGTTTCTATTTAATTCCCTATTATCTAGTAAAATCTCTTAGCTCTTACAAAAAATACACACACATACATCATACAGAGAAACCAAAGGACCAACCACATATTACTTTTTGCAAGCGTGTGTGTGTGTGTGTGTGTGTGTGTGTGTGTGTGTGCGCGTGCCTGCACGCATGTTACTGGGGAATTGAACCCAGGGGCATTCTACCTCTGAGCTACACCCCCAGTCCTTTTTATTTTTTTTTTTGTTTTTGAAACAGGGTCTCACTAGGTTGCTAAAAGTCTCCCTAAATTACTGAGGCTGGTCTCCAACCTGAGATCTTCCTGTCTCAGCCTCCCACGTACTGGGATTACTAATAGGTGTGAGTCACCATGACTAGCTACTTTCGCCATTCTTCCCAAAAAATAGGCCATCAGAATTTTGCTATAAAAAAAGAACATGGCCAAATTAGTACTGTAATGTCAGATTTCTGGTTCTAAGTAGAGCTTTGGGAGAAAAACGAATCATTGCTTTTGTGTCTGTTAGCCATGCTACACTCAGGAGTGGGGGTGCCCCTGATTGTTGAGTGTCCAGGAGATGAAAGATGGCCTCAATATCCTGGTGGATGGTGTCACAATACAAGCAACACTAGCACTGCTGTTACCTTATTCAATACAGCTGCCATTTTATTAATAGTCCCAGTGTCAGGGAGACTAAACATGAGAGCCTGCCTAAACCTGCTGAAAGACCGCTGCCTCCGTCACACACACTCAAAGAGTGCTCAACTCATAAGACAGAGGAGGCTGGAGACAAATCAATTGTAGGGAACCACTGAGGTATTCTCTGAGTTAAAGCCTCACTCCTGAGGGTGAGTCAAGTCAGGTATGGAAGGGGCTTTTTAATGGAGTTTTCTGAGATCTTAATTCTTTTTTTTTTTTTGGCAGTACCAGGGATTGAACCCAGGGGCATTCTACCTCCGAGCTCCACCCCCAGCCCTATTTTTTATTCTTTAGTTTGAAATAGGGTCTCACTAAGTTGCGGAGGCCTCACTAAGTAGCTGAGGCTGGCCGCGAACCCAGATCCTCCGGTCTCAGCCTCCCAAGTACTGGGATTACAAGTGTGCGCCACCATGTCCAGCTGTGAGATCTTAATTCTTATCACCACCTATTAAACTTCCCTCCCAAGTGACCGCCATGTTGTTTGAATACAGCCAGCACTGAGTTGCCCCAAAAATGGGCTCTAGCACCTATGTTTTGCTTTTGTAGCTTAAGTGCTCTTCGAATGTTCTAAGTCACCCATAGCTGTATGTGCTGCTGAATCTTTCATCCCCATTCAGAGACCTCATGCCCTCTCCACTTGTGTTGGATTAGAGAAAAGCTATGCTTGCAGATCTAATACTTCTTCCTCATATTACAGGATGAGAACTTTCCAAGGATCTAGCTATTAAAAACCATCCTAATGAAATACAGTTATGGCATTTGTTTTCATGTTTTTACTAATTCCTGAGGCTCCTGTGGGAGTGTTCATTTCTTGATGAAGATGAGCAAAGTAATATGACCATTCACAGTGAGGAATGGGGCGCCCATATGTAGATATGCCCCCGACTTGGCTGAATGAGCTCATTCTACTTGGGTTTCATTAACTCTAAATGAATCTTGTTCTCAGGAGTTTGGTTGGTTGGTTGGTTGGTTGGTTGGTTGGTGTTGGTTGGTTTGATTTGGTTTGTTCTGTTTGTAGTTTGTAGTACTGGGGATTGAACTCAGTCAGGGGTATTCTATCACTGAGCTGCACCCCCAGCCTTTTTTATTTTTTTATTTTGAAAGAGAGTCTCACTAAATTTCTGAGGCTGACCTTGAACTTGTGATTTTCCTGTCTCAGTCTCTCAAGTGCTGGGATTACAGGCATATGCTCCACACCTGGCTAGGAGTATTTATTCTTTATTGGAAGCAAAATTACAGAATGATAATATTCACCTAATAATTACACTAGGTAGAGCCAGAGAAATTAAGGGTCCTTGCCCTCCTACTCTTGAAAGCTTAGGAGGCTAAGTATGATACTGTAATAAAAAGTTAGCCTACTCTCTGTTGAAATGGAGTTTGGAGGGGATTAAAAATAAGATTACGGAAGATATTACAATACAGCTAACTGATCACTGAAGAAAATGATAGCATGGATGATTATCATAATAATACCCAATCTTCTCTTGACAATGTACTGTGTCAAGCACTTTCTCATTTTATCTTTACAAATAATCTATTGATAGATACAATTGCTGATTCATTTACAGATGAGGAGACAAATACTGAGAGAGGCAAGTAACTTATATAAAAGGTCATAGAGTAATAAAACATGGAACCAGATACCGCCATGTATGCCTACGCACCGAACAAAAGACAATAGAAACAGAGAATATTCACATTCTAATCACCGTATTTACTAAGTAAGTTAAATTTTGGGTAAAATTTACCTTTATATTTCATAGACAATATCCTTTGATTTGTGCTTCTACAAAATACCATTTTATTTTACAAACAAACTCTATGCCCAAAGGTGTAACAAAATTCCAAGAAATGAAAAAGAAAAAAAAATAATCAGAGTTGGCATAGCCCTCAGAATGTGAATTTTGTCTTCTGAAAAAGTCACTCCAGAAAACAAATTGGTATTTCAATAAGAGGAAAAAATATGTATACATGATAATTGGAGGAAATAACATATGGCAAATGGAATACTTAAAAATCCAATCCTAGTGAACAAGACACATGAAATTGGAAAATAGTCATTTCTACCCTTGACAATTTTCTTTTCAAGTTAAAAAAAAAAAAACCGTCAGCTACTGACTTTATGTCAAATCTACCAAGAAATGTCCAAAGAGGAGGGGGCTGATCATGCATTACTGAATATCTAACTCTCTTAAACTGTCTTTCAGAGGACAAAATCCTAGACCAGAGGGTGGAAAAATGATAATAATAGTAGATGTATGGAAACCCTGCAGATAAAAGGCATTAGATTTTAATATTGGAATTCTAATAGTATATCTTCAAATTATTAATTTTTCTATTTTCTTCTCTGTGTAAGTCCTGAGACTTTTAGTTCAAGAAGTTTATAACCTTATTAAGAACATCCAGTGCTAATATATTCCTTGGACAGAAGCCATCAGTTTGTTCTGCTTTCCATCATCAATAAGGTTCTTCATTTTGGCAATGAGTCCTTAACAGAGACTTTCACGCATGTGCTTCATGTCAATGCAGCATCCACCCCGCCCCCCATAATCTTGAAAACTGAGACAGTTTTCCTGTTTTGTTTCAGAGCACACAGGAAAACTACCAGCCACTATTGAAGGTGTCTGGGGCCACCTCACTGAGGTTTGGTCCATGGTAGATGGCTAGAAGAGATGGAAATTGTTTCAAAACATGTTTTGTGTTCTACCAGCCTCTCTTCTTTTCCAATGGTTGCAACAGGAGCCATTTGTTCTACATGATAGAGCCTCAGGACAGATATATTCGGGGTCCTGAATCATCATCATCTGAATGGGAATGACTGAGGACAGCTGTCTGACCCACACCATGCTAGACTGTGTGTGATAATCATTTACTATGTTATACCATAGATACTTCAGGATTTGTTTGTTACCGCAGCATAGCCTAGCCTATCCTGACTAACATGGAAAACAACTTTCTGTCTATAACCATTATGGGGCTGTGTCTGTTTAGAATTGACTGTCTACAATACACTCACAGGATACATCCCATATATTGAGGGATTTGGCATCAAATAAAAATGTTAAAGAGAAAGGTAAGTTACTGATTTAATTTTCTCTTTCTCTTGAATCTCTTACTTCCATTTTCCTTATTATCTACCTATCCTGGAAATTAATTTACATCTCTCTGAAGTGCCAGCATCATATTTGCCAAATATAAATGTAGTTGGTGAGGCTTCTCTCCATTTCAATGGATGACCAATGGCAGGCTCATGTCTTTGATGTCTGATTTCTTCTACTCACTGGGATCATTTTTACATCCCTGACTTAATCCATTATGACATCTACTGAGGATAGCAACTCTTAACCAGGGTGTGTTATAAACACAGATTGTAATTGGAATCCCTGTACACATGACGAGGACAATGAATCAAATACAGGTTAGTATTTCTTTCCATTCTTCTCCAGGTTTAAGTAGTATTATAGCCAGCAAAAATCTTTCCCATGCTCTTCGATTGCACAGGTCCACCAGAAAATAAATTGGATTTTTTTCCTTTACTTTTTTCCTTGATGGATAGGCTTTATATAAATGTGATGTTTATTTAATCTGTGTTGGTAGGCATGGAAGATTCTATTAATGCAGGGTATCAAGAGCACCTAGATCCACCTAGGTCTTTTCCATGTATTTAGAAAATCTCATGGTCTCACAAGCCTTTCAGGGAGAGAATTTCCTTAAGTTATAGTTGAATATTGGATCAAGAATTTCTCTTTTTCTCCTGACAATACCTCAGCTGGTCTAGGAAGAGATTTTGAAACAATGAATGGAGAATAGATGGATTTAGGAACAGTCTGCTATCATGAAACCAGTAGGAATCACAAAATCAACAAAAGCTCCTAACATTTGCAAGGCAGATAAGTTTTTTTTGTGTGTGTTTTTTTTTATAGTACTGGGGATTGAGCCCAGCGGAATTCTACCTCCAAGCTATACCCTCACCCTATTTTTTATTCTTTATTTTTGAAACAGGGTCTCACTAAGTAGCTGAGGCTGGGCGTGAACCTGTGATCCTCCTGTCTCAGCCTCCCAACTACTGGGATTACAAGCATGCGCCACCATGCCCAGCGGCAGATAAGTATTTATATTCTCCATGTTTTCTCCTTGTATTGAAGAAAAATGGTAGGAAATATTTGTAGCAACGGAGCACAGAGAAACAGCCCATCAATGCCAGGGAGAGACACATGGAAAACACATCTGCTTTCCAATAACACATTTAAAAGAAATCCTCTTTGAAGATATGCAAGGAATTGCCTGGAGGACTAGAAGCTTTTGTCCAGATAAAGATGAGAGGAAGAGGACCTGAAATACTTTTCAAGAACATTAAACACTATGTCCAGAAAACTATGTGTGAACGGGAGCATGACCCCTTCAGGAAACTGCAGTAGATCAGAACAGCAATAGCAAGGAACACGGAAGATGACCTCCTTCATTCACAACTCATCAGTTCTTCACAAACAGAACCCAGCAACATAAGTCAGCAATCCTATATATTGTCTCTTGTAGCCTTCCCTTGAATACTGATGAAATAGAACTCTTTTTCTTCTAAAACCAACTCCAGTGGATATTTATCATGTTTTCTGGATGCTTGGAAGCTTTGAATACTCTTGCTATGTTTACAAAATTCCCCATGTTATCATCCCAGTATATAACAGAGAGCATCTCTCTCTATAAAGGTCTGCCTCTACGCCGGGCGTGGTGGCGCACGCTTGTAATCCCAGTACTTTGGGAGGTGGAGACCGGAGGATCCAGGTTCGCGGCCAGCCTTAGCTCTCTCTATCTCTCTCTCTTTCTCTCTCTACCTAGTGAGGCCCTCCGCAACTTCGTGAGACCAGTTTCAAAATAAAATATAAAAAAATAGAATATAAAAAAATAGGGCCGGGGGTGTAGCGCGGAGGTAGAACGCCCCTGGGTTCAATCCCTGGTACCGCAAAAAAAAAAAAAAGGTCTGCCTCTCACTTTCACAGCCTTCCTCAAAGATAAACATAACCAAGAGCATGCTTTGGTGGCTTGGTTAGTTGATAAGGCCAAACACTGAATTGGAAGCTGGTAGGAAAAGGAGGAGACCTTGGTCCAAATTCCCCCTAGATGTAATACCCAGTTTCTAGGTGCACCGGTAGCAGAAGAACTATGCTGGTGCCTAATGTCCAGTATTAGAAGTATCTACCACCGGAACTCCACTGAGCTGGTTCTAATTAGAGATCTGGGCACTGGTATTTCTTAGGCAATCCTGGCAACTATTTCCCAAACTTCATATAAATTGCGAACACATCAATATAATTTAACATACTTCTTTTTTGGGTCCTGGGGATTGAACCCAGGAGCATTCTACCTCCAAGCTACACCCTTGGCTTTTTTATTCTTTTTTTATTTTATTTTATTTATTTTATATTTTATTTTATTTATTTTATTTTATTTTTGTAGTACCGGGAATTGAACCTGGGGCATTCTACCTCCGAGCTACACCCCCAGCCCTATTTTTTATTCTTTATTTTGAAACAGGGTCTCACTAAGTTGCAAAGAGCCTCACTAAGTAGCCGAGGCTGGCCACGAACCTGAGATCCTCCTGTCTGAGCCTCCCAAGTATTGGGATTACAAGCATGCGCCACCACGCCTGGCATTCTTTTATTTTAAAACAGAGTTTCACTAAGTTGCTGAGGTTCTTGCTAAGTTGATGAGGCTGACCTCCAACCTTCGATCCTCCTGTCTCAGCCTCCCAAATACTGGGATTACAAGCCTGTGCCACTACACCTGGCTTACTATATTTACTTTCTACTTAAACCACTGAGGATTGATTTCTCTCATTTGCAACCAAAAACCATGTGGTGGACACTGTCCGTGCTCTTCCCCAGTCTCTCAGAGTCTTTTCACCAGTACTTTGATTTGCTCTTCCCGCTTCTGTGCACCCTAGCTACTAACGGCCACTCCTGCACCTTTCTTTGGAAGGACTGCCTTTGGGCTATGAAGCTGTTTTATACACAGGACAAATGGTTGGAAGTGCCTGGGAACTGAAAAATATGAGAATATGAAAATCTGTCTTTTGCATTTCTTTGCCAGGGCTCCCATAGCAAAGTACTACAGACCAAGTGCCTTAAATAACAGGAGTTTATTTCTCAGAGTCTGGAGACCAGAGGTCTGAGTTCATGGTGTGGGCAGAGTTGGTTCATCCAGAGGCCTCCTCCCTTCCCTTGCAGATGGCAGTCTCCTCCCCGTGTCTTTGCATGATCCTCCCCCTGTGTGTCTGTGTCCTAATCTCTTCTTATAAGGACACCAGTCATATGGGATTAGGGCACACCCATATGACCTCATTTTAACTCCATTGCCTCTTTAAAGGGCACATTTCCAAATGCAGTCACATTGGAAGGCACTAGGCATTAGGATTTCAACTTATAAATGGGGGAACACAATTCATCCCTTACTAAGGACCTTGCTTGTCTCAAGTACACAGTGAGATGTGACTTGTACTCCAAAGCTCTTTTGCAAAAATCTAAGGCTAGAATTTGGTCTAAAGCCGCACTGTTGCTTGAGCTTCCTCTTCTACCCTGGCCTGTTTCCCCCACCTTTTAGTGGTTCCTCCTGGGAGCCTTTCCTTAATAAATTATGTGCACAAGAATTCTCACCTCCTAAGCTGGGAAACTGACCTATTACATAGTCCTGATAAAAACATACTCCGTGGCTCAAATGGAAAATATCTTGAGCATCAGGAGAGGACATCAGTGGAAAGAGAGGAGCAGGGGACTTCATGAATCCCTCTCCTCCATAATAGCAGTGAGAATGCTGGAAGAAAATTTGCCAAAAATCACCTTTTTCAGAACTCTGTAAATTAATCAAAGGCTTGCAACAATCTGGGGGACATTTACCCAAGAACACAGCTGAATCTCAGCGAGAACACAGATCTCATGGCGCTTTAGCTTATTCTATTCCCATCTTACTCGTCCAGCTCTGTGGAAGCTTTGAAAGTCAACAGCCCCACAATCACTGTGAAAACCAGCAGTCTAACCATCATTGGAAATAACAGAGCCAAACTGGAGCTGCTCTAGAGCCCAATTCCCAGAGAGCTGTCATTCCCTGGCAACCTGCATTCCATAGGGCTTGCCTCTATTTTACTAAACTCAGAGCTCACAAACTACATACTGCTTTTTACCAGGCGCATGGGTTAAACAAAAGAAGCAGTATTGATTAAGATCCCAGCTGCCAGAGTTGGTGATAAAAAATTAGGGCAAGCAATGAGCTGATC
This sequence comes from Glis glis, assembly GCA_004027185.1. Lineage (NCBI taxonomy): Eukaryota > Metazoa > Chordata > Mammalia > Rodentia > Gliridae > Glis > Glis glis. Next base: position 28,725 of record PVJS01000811.1, read on the forward strand.
AAAAAGATCTTAAGCAGACACTCTGAGGAAGGAGATGTCCATAGGGCTGTTAAGAGTTCTGACATATTCCTAGGAATGCAGTTCATAAAAATGCAAAGGGCTGTACACACCCCAGGAAATACCTGAGAGAGCCGGGCGTGGTGGCGCACTCAGGCATGCTTGTAATCCCAGTACTTTGGGAGGCAGAGACCGGAGGATCCGGGTTCGAGGCCAGCCTCAGCTAGCGCTCTCTCTCTCTCTCTCTCTCTCTACTTAGTGAGGCCCTCCGCAACTTCGTGAGACCCGGTTTCAAAATAAAGTATAAAAAAATAGGGCCGGGGGTGTAGCGCGGAGGTAGAATGCCCCTGGGTTCAATCCCTGGTACTGCAAAAAAAAAAAAAAAGAAATACCTGAGAGAGCCCTAAGGTCTAACTTCTAGCTGATCGTGTGGCTCTATGACAGCAGGAAGTGAAGGCTAAGGCAGAGAAAACTGCCCCCCAGGTGCCGTAGGCATGCCAGCATCTATAGAGAGCCCCCTTGGCCAACATTGGAAGACATATTGGTTCCAAGTATTTAAGGAAATCTCAATTCACACGCTAGTTGACTACGAAGCTAACTAAATACAGACATCAGTGGCCACACATGACGAAGAATACACATTTTAAAGAATTAGTTTAGGAATATTATTTAACAAAAACAAAGAAACAATAGCATCGGCAACAACAACAGAAAAAAGACAAATTCTGAAAAAGAGGAAAAATCTGAATTTCAGAGTTGTTGCATAATATTTAAAAATGCCTAGTTCCACCAGACATGGTGGCACATGTTTATAATCCTAATACTTGGGAGGCTGAGATAGGAGGATTGCAGGTTCAAGGACAGCCTCAGCAACTGAGCAACACCCTGTTTCCAAATAAAAAATAAAATAGGGCTGGGGTATAGCTCAGAGGTAGAATGTCCCTGGGTTAAATCCCCAGTAGCATAAAATAAAATAAAATAAAATAAAATAAAATAAAATAAAATGCCTAGTTCCCCAAAACTGATTATGAGACATACAAAGAAATAAGAAAGTGCTGCCCATAGATAGGGAAAAAAGTAATCAATAGAAAATATTTCTGAGGTAACCAAAACATTGGAATAAGAAAGATGAAAACATAAAATTAGGTATTTTAAATAAAGGAAACTACACTGAAAGAACTAAAATATCAGAACAATGATTTAACAAATAAAGAATAGCAATATGCTAATAAAAATATATTTATAAATGATAACCAATTAGAAATTTTAGAGTTAAGAAGTAGAATAACTAAAATGAAAACTTCATTATAAGGACTCAGCAGCATGTTGGAGCAAATAGAAGAAAGAATTAGCAAACTTGAAGACAGGACCAAATTTTTGTATACTATTGAAATTATGTTTACATTAATCTAAGTGCATTGTTGTAAGTTAAGATGCTAATTGATTCCAGGGAAACTATTTACAAAAAAAAATGTATACTATGCATGACAGAAGAAATGACAAGGGGGTTTAAATGGAACAAGAGAAAAATCTATTTAACATAAAAGAAAGTAGTAAAAGAGGAAATGCAGGACAACAATAAAAAATATGATGGACATACAGAAAACATATAGCAAAATGGAAAATATAAACCTTAGCAGTAATTACAGCAAGTATAAGTAAACTCCAGTCAAAAAGCATTAGTTAGTAGGATGGATTTTTTAAAAAATTACCCCAACTATATGCGAACCAAAGCCACAATATGATACTACTTCACACCTACTAGAATGCCTATATTAAAAAGACTGACGATAGCAAGTGTTGTCAATAATGTAGAGAAATTGGAACCCTTGTAGACTGCTGGTGGGAATGTAAAATGTTACAAGTGCATTGAAAAAGTTTGGCAGTTCCTCATAAAGTGAAACACAGAGTTACCATATGGCCCAGCAATTTCATTCCTAGGTCTACACCACCCAAACTTAAAAATATATGTGTACTTAAAACACAACCGCCAGGAAATATAACAATAACAACTTAGCAAAAGATCTGAACAGACATCTCACCAAAGAAGATATACAGCAGACAAATAAGCAGATTAAAAGATGTACAAAATCATATGCCATTATGGAATTTCAAACTATAGTAATAATGAGATTTTTACCTCCCATCTATTACAATGGCCAAAATCTAAAACTTGAACAATATCAAGTGCTGACGAGGATGTGGAGCAACAGGTCCTCTTGTTCTTTGCTGGTGAGAAGGCAAAATGGTTCAGGTATATAGGAAGAGCACTGGCAGTTTCTTACAGAGCTAAACATAATCTTGCCATATGATCCAACAATTGCATTCCTAGAATTTTACCCGAGATGCATTCCCCACAAAAACCTACACGTGAGTGTTTAGAGTAGTTTTATTCGTAACTAACAAATATTGGAAGCAATCAAGATGGCCTTCATCAGGGGAATGGATAAGCTGTGCAATGTCTGCATAATAGAATGTCATTCTGCAGTGAAAAGAAGTGAGTTGTCATACCAGAAAAAGACACGGACAAACTTAAAATGCACTTTACCAAGTGAGAGAAGCTGCTCTGGAAATGCTACAGAGTTTGTGATTCCAACTGTATGACATTCTAGAAAGGTAACACTATGCAGACAGTAAAAAGAGCGGCAGTTGCCAAGACTTCAAAGGAAGGGATGGAGAATGAGTAGGTGGATCACAGGGGACTTTTTAGGGCAGCGAAATATTTATGCTGTAACATACTGTAAGGTTGAACACATGACCTAATGTCCTTGGCAAATCCCATATAACTATATAACACGAATAGTGGAAGCTCATGCAAATGATGGATTATAGTTAAGAATATTGCATCAAAAGTGGTCTTCCAACACCAATGCAAGATGTTGATAATAGAGGAAATGGTATACAGTGGGCAGTGAGGGGGACGTAGTGTACAAGGAATCTCTGTACTTTCAGGTCAAGTTTTCTGCAAACCTACAACTAATCTAAACATCAAATTTATTAATTTGAAAAATGTCCGCATAGAAACATACACACAAATATCCATAGAAACATTATTCATAATAGCCCAACAGTAAAAGCAATTTAAATGGCTATCAATGAAACGTAGTATATCCATATAATGGAATATTAGTGAAGCATAAGACAGAAGAACAGGGAATCATGTTTCTACAAAGACGAACTCAGAAACACACTAAGGGAGAGGAGCCAGACACAAAAGGACACATATTGTATGACTCCACTGCCATGACATTTTAGAACAGGCCAATCCATAGAGACAGAGAGTAGATTAGTGGTTGCCAGGGACAGGGGGAAGGGGGAAAGTGGAGTGACTACTAACAGGTATGGACTTTTGGGGGAGGAATAATGAAAATGAACCAAATGGAATTGGTTGCATCACTTTGTGCAGATACTAAAAAACACTACTTTGTACATGTAAAGGGTGAATTTCATGGCATGTGAATTATATCCCATGCGAAAAAATAAAGTATTAGTTTACTCTGTCCTTGACATTTTGGGAAGAAGAAAGTCTACTTAGAAGACATAGAATTATTCAGAAATCTAAAATGCCTATTTTAGCCAGACATGGTAGTGTACACCTGTAATCCCAGTACTTGGGAGGCTGAGACAGGAGTATCAAAGGTTTAAGACCAGTCTTAGCAATTTAGCAAGACCCTCATCAATTTAGAGAGACCATGTTTCAAAATAAAAAATAAGCCAGGCATGGTGGCGCATGCTTGTAATCTCAGTACTTGGGAGGCTGAGATATGAGGATCGCAGGTTTGCAACCAGCCTCGGCTACTTGGTGAGGCCCTCTGCAACTTAGCGAGACCCTGTTTCAAAATAAAGAATAAAAATAGGGCTGGGGTGTAGCTCACAGGTAGAATGCCCTTGGGTTCAATCCCCAGTTCCGCAATAAATAAATAAATATAAATAAATAAAAATAAAATAAAATAGGGCTGGGGTGTTGTTACAAGGTAGACTATCCCAGGTTCAACCCACAGTGCCAAAATAAATAAATAAATATATAAGGTAAGGTAAAATAAAATACTCACTTTACTAGATCATATTTCTACATAATTAAAAGTTTTTAACTTCACAAGTAAGGATCATTGTGTTTTCTTATCACTGGTGATTACATTGCCCCTCTTCACTCTAATCCATTCATTTCAGTAATTTAAAAGTAATTGAAGTAGAGAGTGTTGGCTTATGCCTGTAATCCCAGTACTTGGGAGGCTGAGACAGGAGTAGTGCAGGTTTGAGGCCAGCCCCAGCAATTTAGCTAGACCCTGTTTCCAAAAACTAAAAAATTAAGAAGGCTCAAAGGCAGAATGCTCTGGATTCGGTGCCCAGCACCCCCCCCCACATACACACAGTACTTTGACATATCTTTGATTAACCATGAGTGGGTTCAAGAGCAATGCATCTCTGCACGAATGATATTCATGATTCTAAGGTATTATCTGTTCTACGTTCTCTTTTTAAGTTAAGCTCCCTTTATTAGAGTACTATTGTTTTGTGCTTTGAGTGTTTTGTGGGAGACACTGGATCTCACCTTGCCTCTGCTGAGACATGTATGCACACACATTAGCAACCTCTCGTTTGCTAGTTATACATGCTAAAATGCAGGGAGTTCAACAAATGAAGGCGAGGCATGATACTCGGGACGTACTGCCATCTCCTCCCTTTGCAGGTGTCTGTTCAGTTAGGATTTCTAAAAGGTTTGGAAATAAAATTCCTATTTGTAAAATATACCACATCAATACAAAATGGGCTAGAGAAAGCTACAGAATTTGACAGAATTCTGTATTTTCATAAATACTATCTTACTTTATCACCATTTCAACCCTTTGATAAAAACTTGAAGAAAAAATAGTTGGGGCCATAAGGATGGTGTGTGTGTGTGTGTGTGTGTGTGTGTGTATAAATGAGCATGTATATGGGTATGTGTGCATGCACATATACTATTTATCCCCTGATTAAACAGTAAGGACACAGACATTAAGAGTCCATGATTTGTAAAGGTTAAATGAACTGCCCAGCATGGAACAGGCCTATAATCCCAGTACTTGGGAGGCTGAGACAGGAGGATCGCAGGTTTAAGGCCAGCCCCAGGAACTTAGTGAAGCTCTTAGCAACTTACCAAGATCATTCCAAAATAAAAAATAAAATAGGCTGGGGATGTAGCTTGGAGGTAGAATGCCCCTGGGTTCAATCCCCAGTGACACACACACACACACACACACACACACACACACACACAGGTTAAATGACTAATTTGTGGCATAAAGAGACTTAAAACATACCCTGACTCCCTTATAGGTTTACTGAAAAGAACATACCATCTCTGTCACATCATGCTAGCAACCGATTGAAGTAGGAAGCAAGATTCTTCTGACTTTGTAGCTAAACTGCCGGAGAGAATTTTAAAGTAGGTGATTGGGTTGTGCCGTTCTCTAACTTAAATTGCAAAGAGGAAGAAAGAAGTTGTGCGAAGAGAATGGGATGCCAGCTTTTAATGGCATCTTTGTTTAAATTATCGTAGAGAGACTTACTCATGAGTTGCTTATTGAAATCAAATAAATTTCTTTAGATCACTCTTTTTGCTTTTCAATAACAAATACTGCAGAGGGGATGATTTTGCAAACTTGACAAAGTAATAAAATGCAGTCTAATCAGTCTTTCTGCATGAATTCAATAGCACACTAAACTCATTCCTCCCCCTTCAGCACGCATACATACACACATGCATGCTCACTTACACACACACGCGCGCGCGCGTGCGTGCGCATGCACACTTTATTTTTTTAGCCTGAACTATTCTTCTTCTAGTATGTGCATTGCAAAAAGTAGTTGTGCCTTGGAAGGATAAGGATGCTTGAAGCACTTTTGAAATAAACCCAGTAGCTACTCCTGTTAGAGAAAATTGCCATAAAATACCAAGTATCATGTTTTGGCTGAACCATCAGTCAGCTGCCTTTTATGGAAGTGTCTTTACTATCCAGTGCATTTCTCCAAATTGCCCAGGTCACTAATAAATGTCAGACGAGGTTAGCGTACATGCCTGCACTCCTCTGTTTAGCAAGTGACAGCAAATACCCTCTCGGTAGGGTACTATGAATATAATTTAGCCGTGCAAGTCAAGCCAAGGCCCGGGGATGCCTTTACCCAGTGGCACTGCTGAACAAGGCAATCTCTGCCTGGTCTCCCTGGGAAGGGCACCAAAACAGAGCATGGTCCTTGTCAGTGTGATACGGCCAGCTGTGCATGGAATCAACCCTTAATTAAAAATTACTTAAGAGTAATAAAACGACGGGCACCGCTGCCATTTTAATTTCGGCAGAATTGAAAGGCTACACCCCGCCAACATTAGGCCATTTTCGTTTTGTTTCTATCAAATGATCCCTAAGATTATACAACCAATGCTGCATACGTCTCGCCACATATGAGAAGAGAAAATTAGGCAGGAAAGCAATCAAGAGCTGCTAAAGTACAGAAGAGCACTTTTAATATTGTTCTCTCTTCTTACAGAAAAAAGATTTGACCCTCTGTTTCCTCATCTGTGGAATATTAATGGAAATGTCTGACTCATGAAACTGTTGTAGGACAGAAGGAATGATGTACGTAAACTGCCTAACAGTCTCCTGGTTAAGGTGCAACCAAATCTGGGGTGGGGGGTGCATGCCTGAGGGGGGTGAGGTGAGGCCAGGAGTTCAAGACTAGCCTAAGTAACATAGCGATACCTTGTCTCAAAAAAATGGAAAAGAAGAAAAAAAAAAAAGATGGCACCAAGGCACACATGGAAATACCACCCAAACTTTCCTGTTGCAATAGGTAAATACAAATATAGATATAAATGTGTGTTTAGGTCCATCTAACTATATGCATGTGTATATACAATATGTGTCTGTATACACATATGTTCATACATATTTACAATGCATAGACATACTCAAAAATACAATAAATGAGAGATTCGGACTTTCACTCTGGTGTGTAAAGAATTTGGAAGTCATTATTCCTGTCCTTGTATTGAGAGAAAGCTAAACCAACTAACAACCAATGAATTTTCTTGGTCCCATCAGAGAAATAAGGTTGCAAGCTAACTTGTCACCCGGAAATCTGGAGAGAAAGCAGGGTATCCTGACATACACATCCAAGATCTCCTTACCATAGATGAAGACTAAAGCCATGAAATTGTAGAGATACTTAAATCATAATTTTGAAGAACTGCCGGAGGGTGAATGTAGACTAGCTTGACAGGAATCCATTCTTGGGCCCACAGTCTTGCAAGAACTTCACACTCTCATGTGCTTCACACACCCCCGTAGGCCCTCCAGATTATTAAGGTGAAGACAGAAAAATAAAATACCCCTGAGATCTTTGGAAGAGGGAGGAGAAAAGTAATCATGAACCGCATCCAGAGCTTTCATCAAAAGGAAGGCCTACTCTCTAGAGAAAACTACTGTCAGAGTCTTTCCCCGGCTGTAGGAATTCTTCCTCCTTCATTCCCCATCATCTTTCCTTTCTTACCTAAGGATAAAAAAGCATAGTCAATTGGATCAGAGACTCAAAGAAATAGTTTGGAAATGTGGAAATGTTGTAGCCAGGAAAGAAATGGGAATTGGTTTGGAGAAATCTATACTACCAATAAGACATGCAAATACCATAATCCAAAGGCCCACTAGGAAACTGAGGCTTAATAGAAGCATTATAGAATGTTAACCCTCTGCCAGGCCTTACCACCACATCAACAGTGTTCTAGCCCAATATCAGTGGATTACAAAACATCAAAAGAATAAATAATAAAAGTGCTATACCTAGGTATGCCACATTCAAATTACATTGATAAAGCAATGAAAAAGAAAAATTCTTGAAAGAAGCCAAGAGCTCTCTATCTGGAGAGAATGAAGGATAAGCATTACAGCAGATAATTTGTCAGGATCTATGCAAGTAAAAGAAGAGTGGATTTAAATAGTAGAAGTGTTGAAAGAAAAAACAAAACAACTTACAGTTCTCTGTAAGTGCAATTATCCTTCCAAAGTAAGAGAGAAATAAAAATAAAGACTTTGGCAGATGAAAGATAAAAGCAAAACAAACAAAAAATCAGGGAATTCATTGCCAACAGACTTGTCCCAGAAGAAATGTAAGAAGAAGTTCTTTGCTGTGTGTGGTGGCACATGCTTATCATTCCATTACTTGGGGGGTTGAAAAAGGAGGATCACAGGTTTGAGGCCAGCCTCAGCAACTTAGCAAGACTCTGGTTCAAGATAAAAAGAAAAAAAAATAGGAAGAATGCCCTTGGGCTCAATCCCCAGAACCAAAAAAATAAAAATAAAAAAGAATACTGGAAAACATAATGAGCAAGGGCAGCAATTATTAACACGATAATAACTGAAGTTGCTCAGCAAGTCTGTAAGGAAGCAACTGGTCCACTCTACGGCTTGGCCAGTGCAGTCTCTCTGGGGAGCCAGGAGGAAAATGACAAAGGAAAACCAGGCAATGGTTACAGGCTTTCTTCCACTGCCCACATACTTGAAGTAGTTATTCATGTACTCATCTCACAAATGAAAGTAAAATGACTATCAAAAACACTAAGTAACCTGCCCCAGACCTAAGCAACCTCCAAGTCATACCCTCAGACCCTCTGGTGAGTAACAGACACAGGAAAGGAGAACAGGTCTGCTGGAAAAGCAGACCAGTTGAGAAGTAAGGCCAACTAAGTCCTAGAAATCTGCAAATATGAAATTACCCAGGGACAACAAAAGAGCCATCCATGGGATTCACGCATAACTATGGACAAGGACGCCTGGATTCCCATAAGAGGGAAGTAAATCCCCACGACACCAGAAAACACAGTGATACTTCTGCCTGCATCCTCTTCAATGCATGAACATCACAATCCCAGAGCCCATGGAACAAAGACTGAGGTCGACGAGTAAAGAGGCACTTATAACACCAGGGGATGCATAAGGAACAGAGCGCTGGGCGATACTGGGGGAGGGGCTTACAGAGCCATACATGGGGGAACTGATCGAAGGCATCACAGAGAAAGTAAGGAGTGAGTCATTTTTTATACTTTTATTAGTGGTGCACTGTAATTATACATCATATTGAGGTTCAAAGTGATACAAACATACATGCACATAGCACTTCATGTGTTTACTTCTGCATCCTACTCCACTCCCCTTCTCCCCGTACATGTTAGCGAGATCGGTAGTAATGCCATCATATATAGACATAGCATTATGTGAACTGTTTTCCCCTCCCTACCTCCCTTCCTCAATCCCCTTCCACTATTCTACTGGTCCCTCTCTCCTCACTTACCTAAAGTTCTCTATGTTTCATATTTTCTCTCTATCTTACACATACACAACCCTTGACTTTCTGAGACTTGGCTGATCTCACTAAGCAGAATATTCTTCCATCCATTTTCCTGCAAATGATTTAATTTTGTTCTCTTTATGGCTGAGAAAAATTCTATTGTGTGTAATACCATATTTTCTTTATCCACTCATCTATTGATGGACACCTTGATTGGTTCCATAATTTGACTGTTGTGAATCGTGTTGCTATCAACATGAGTGTGCATATGTCACTTTAGTATTCTGACTTGAATTCTTTTGGAAAGATGTCAAAGAGGGATGATTAATATCCAGAATATATAAAGAACTAAAAAAAAGTAGCACTACAGAAATGTAACCCAATCTATACAGGCTCTGTGGAAACTTCCTCGATAAGACCTCCAAAGCTCAGGAAATAAAAATGAGAATCAATAAATGAGATAATGTTAAATTAAAAAGCTTCTGTGCAGCAAAGTAAACAATCAAGAGTCTGAAGAGAACCTACAGAATGGGAGGAAATCTTTGCCAGCTACTCCTCTGATAGAGGACTAATATCTATAATATACAAAGAACTTTCAAAAGTTAACACTAGAGCCAGGCGTGGTGGCACACGCTTGTAATCCCAGTACTTGGGAGGCTGAGATAGGAGGATCCGGGTTTGCAGCCAGTCTCAGCTACTTAGTGAGGCCCTCCGCAACTTAGAGAGACCCTGTTTCAAAATAAAGAATAAAAAACAGGGCGGGCTGGGGGTGTAGCTTGGAGGTAGAATGCCCCTGGGTTCAATCCCCAATACCACACACAAACAAAACTTAACACTAAAAAAATGCCAAATAACCCAATCAAAACATGGGCAATTGAACTGAATATTCATTTCTCAAAAGAAGAAACATAAGTGGCCAATTATGAAAAAAGGTTCAACATCATTAACAATCAGAAAAATGCAAATCACAACTACACTGAGATTTCATCTAACTTCAGTTAAAATGGCACTCATCAAGAATACAAATAATAATAAATGCTGCCAAGGATGTGGGGAAATAGGAACTCTTATACACTGTTGGAGGGACTGTAAATTAGTACAATCACTAGGGAGACCAGTATAGAAGTTCTTCAAAGAACTAGAATGGAAACACCGAACGCCATCTCTATTCTTCTTTAATAACTGTGTGACCTGAGTTAAATCACATAACCTCTTTGGAGTTTGCAATTTTTCATCTGTAAAATGATGGAGGAAGAAGAGAGTTTCTAAGGGTTCTCTCAGCTTCATCAGTCAAGAATTTTATAAATTTGTAACAGAATGGAAATACTGTCTGATTTTTTCCCTAACTTCTCTCGTGTATACTGTTTTTCCTTTCTTGCTTGCTTGCTTTGGAAATCCACACTACCCTACTACCCTCTCACCCACCCACACGCACACCACCACCAAAAAAAGAGGAAGCAAAAGGAAAATTTAAAAATGACAAGTTCCTTTACTCTCAGCTAAGTTTAACATGTATTTAGTCATCTGCTGTGGGTAACTTTGTCTTCATGCACTGTTTATTCTGTCAGTCAATAAAAAAGATACCACCCACCACAGCACATGTGTACAGACTGTAGCGTAGAAACACAGGATCCCGTTTGTGAAATTTCAGAAGAAAAGCTGTTAAGATTTCACTAATATTTTTGGCATTTCAATATAGAACTTCAAATCCTAGACATGTGGTATCTCTAAGAATTCCATAAATTTGCATCAACTGTTACATTTTACTTTTTAAAGGGCTATTTTCTTAGATACAGTAAGAAAAGAAAAGAAAAAATAAAGATGAGATGAATAATGCTGAGTCACTGTAGAAGACCAAAGCCGAACAGAAGAGCGCAGGGAAGTGACACAGATACAAACCTGAGAGTCTGGCTAGATCTCAAGGACAGAGATGAATTGTAGAAGCAACATATGCTAAGTCAATTTCCCAAGACCTTTCTATTACCAGCAAAGACAGACCATCATTCCTGTGAGTATGTTCAGCCAGGCTGGTGATCTGGGATCAAATCTATAGATGCAGCTCCGACCTTCAAAGGAACCGAGTCGTAGGCCCAGCATCTGAGCTCTGTGTGACTCTGGAGGTATTCTTTAATCTCTCTGAATTTCAGTCTTGCATGTGCAAAATCAAGTTCTGGAATTTTCTGATGCCTGGTGGTCCTTAGAAGACAAAGTAGGAAGTGAAGGAAAGAGGTTCTATGTCATGCTAATCTGGGTTCATTCACTTTTATAAACTCAAGTTTATATTAAGTGGTAATAAGATGAGACTTTAAGGATCTCAGAGTGAGAAGATCTCAGAGATGAGAGTAAGGATCTCAGAGATGAAGATATGAAAAGATAAAACAACCCAATAAAACTGAAAATTCAACTCTGATGTGGGCAGTAGAGAGAGGGATGTGCTGTCAGAACTATGCCAGGTCCTAACCAATGCTGTACATGGGATTGACAAATGATGTGGCTCAGGACACACTACCCCAAATATAGCACCCTGCATTTTAGAAAACAGTAGAAGCTGGAAAGTCTCTCTCCCCTTCCCTTCACACAAAACCCTCATTAGAGAGATGCTCTCCATATACCCACAGGTAAGAAAAATCCTTATCTCCAAAGACCCAAAGGAATAGAAGACAATCTGAACAGACAGGCATTGCTAAGTTGTCCCCAAATTATCACTATTAGACTACACCCCTATGTCCAATCATACTTCTTCATGACTATCCATTTCTTCAAATCTAGCACAAAAATACACAGGTTCTCTGTTTCTTTGGGTTCTTGTTTCTGAAGGCTCTAATATAAGACTTACATTAAATAAATATGTATGCTTTTCTCCTGTTAATCTGTCCCTGTGAGAGGGGCCTCTGCCATGAACCTAGTGATGAATGAGAAAACATATTTTCTTTTCCATTTGAGGTAAAAGAGAAAATGGAAGAGAGATTGCCCTTGGCCCACTCTTGAGGAACTCCAAAATGTGGAATTTTTCCAATTGAAGAGGACAAGATTCCAAAGAAGTGGAAGGAAAAGCCAGAGAAGATGGAGAACCCAGAGTATACTGTTGAGACCAGGACAGGTTCTTTCAAACAGGGGGGTCGTGGCTAACACTGTGGAATGCTGCTGACAGGTCAGCTAATCTCAGCCCTGAGAAATGTCCACAGCACTCAGTGTTAAGGACACTGTTGGCGATCTAAGAGAGGGTTGATTCAATGGGTGGATGGGGAGGGTTATGTCCGCCTTTATTAGCCTTGTGACTGCTTTAAGGCCAATTTGAGCCTCAATTTTCCCAGCTGTAACAATGAAGCTACCCACAACCTACTTCAGAGAAAATGCCACAGTGTGCGCCAGAGGAAGTACTCACTAAATAGCTCCTGCATGTTTAAGGTTCAGCCAAGAAAATGGTGCTTTCATAAGAGTAATTCAGATTTAGCTTGTTTCCCAATTTTTTCCCAGTAGGATTATTCAGAATAACACTCATGGAGTTTACCCTGTAGTCAATTATACTATTAACAGCCTGTAGTAAAGAGCTGCATAAAAGTATGGATATGTAAACAAATAAGACCAAAGTAAAAATATGGGTAAGTCAGACAGATAGTATGATAGACCACATGAACTGGTCACGGTATTAACAGCACAGTGATGATCATTTTAAACAACCTTCACTCCCCATTTTGAGCTGAGTTCAAATTTCCGATTCCGAAGATGATACCTCATTAGTACCCCATTCTCCTGTGAGTATTTATTTATTTATTTATTTATTTATTTATTTATGTGCAGTGCTGGGAATCAAGCCCTGGGCCTTGGGCAGGCTAGGCTAGCACTTTATCACTCAGCTACACTCAGGCTCCTCCTATAAGCATTTATATACACAAACAAATAAAAACTCCACCTCGATTACAACCTATTGACACTTTTCATTGATACACAACAGCCATGAAGCAAAGGGAGATTTCTCTCTTGCCTCAGTTCTATCAGGGGAAAGAGAGATCAGATGGGATTAATTTGGCTCCAGGCCTGCCATACTTCAATCACAGTGTTAGATGTTTACATATCTAACAGTGTTAGGTGTTTACACACATCACCTCACCTGGGCACCTATAATTTCTGCCAGGTAGTTATGATTAGTCCCAATAGATGATGAAACTGAGACTCACTAAGCTTAAATAATTTATAATTATAAGGCCTGGTATATGGCAGAGCTGTGATCTCTCTCATTCTAAAATCTAAGCCTTTTTCATTATATCAGTTTTCTCTAAACTCCATATATAGCAATGTTGAGGGGACAGAAGGAGAGATCCAACAATACCAGCAATAAAGGAATATATTATCTGTAGAAAGTGTTGCCATATTTAGAAAATAAAAATACAAGAAGCCTAGTTAAATTTTAATTTCAGATAGAGAACCATTTTTGGGGTATTAGTATGTCCTATACCTGCACCAAAAATTATGTGTTGTTTTACCTGAAATTCAAATTTAACTGGGAATCCTGCATTTTACCTAGTAATCCTATCTGTAGAAAATTAAAATAATAATAAAATGATCTAAAAATTAGTATGCTTTTTGTTATCACCACATACCTACAATTCTAAACTATGTCAATGACAACAATATTGCCCACGTCAGGGAACCTCTCTTATACCACCTTCCCATACACACTTGGGTTTACCACTCTCCAAGATGCCCCAAAGAATCTCAGAGCCCATAAGATGCTAGAAAGTTTGGTGGATAATCTGCAAAAATGGCTACTATTATACTATTAGCTGCTTCTCTTCCTGAATGCCCATGTGTCTCCATCAAGAGGTAGAGTCTTACTCCCCACATTTTGAGCCTTGTTTGATGAAAGAAAGAGAAAGAAAGAAAGAAAGAAGAAAGAAAGAAAGAAAGAAAGAAAAGAAAGAAAGAAAGAAAGAAAGAAAGAAAGAAAGAAAAGAAAGAAGAAAGGAAGAGGAGGAGGAGGAGGAAGAAGAGAAAGAAGAGAAGAGTAGAGAAGAAGAAGAAGAAGAAGAAGAAGAAGAAGAAGAAGGGAGAGAAGGAGGAGGAGGAGGAGGAGGAGGAGGAGGAGAGGAAGGAAGAGAGGGAGGGAGGGAGGAAGGAAGGAAGAGAGAAAGAGAAAAAGAGAGAAAGAAAAAGAAAAGAAAGAAAGAGAAAGAAAGACCCATGCACTATAGCAATACTGACATTCTGGGACTTCCATGAGTAGATTTTTAGAAGCCCAGGAGCCTCCCCCTGGGTCACATGCAGTGCTCACTCTTTGGATGCTCCCTGTAAGAATACTCCCTCACAGAGTCCTTGTGCAAAGCCCAGGCGTACAGGAAGGGTGATGGGCAAGTGTTCTGTTGACAGCCATGGCTGAGCTCTCAGTCAACAGTCACCATCAGCTGCCATCCATGTACATGTGCAGACTCACTGAGTCTTCACACAGTGCAAACCTGCCCTTTGTCTGATTGCAACTGTCCAAGACCCCATGTACGAAACCACCCAGCTGAACCCAGTCCAGCCAGAACTGTGAGAGACCATAATAGGTCTAAACCAGGGGGTAGCTTGTTATGCAACAATAGATAACAGGAAGAAAAAAAATATTTGTGAAATTTTAAAAAGTTCCATGTGCATAAAAATTATGGAAAGACTAAAATTATAAATCCCTCTTGGAGATTCACAATCTGTAAAGTGTGTATCAACAGTTCTGAAAGTTTCTTCAGGAAAAAATAAAAATGATTTAATTTTGTTCAACCCAGCATCTCTTGAATACATTTGGTCACATAATCCATGCTCTATAAAACTCTCGTTAATGTTTTGTGAGAGAGTCCTGGAGAACACAGTTTAGGAAATCCTGCACTATTTCATGTTATTTTCCCATAGAAGGCAGCTACGTGAAGGAGCTCTTGCTTCAAAACTTCTGAAATGACAAATATTGCTGAAAAGACAGCCTGTAAAAGTGAACTAAGGTGAACTCAGATGAAGAAACATTTCAATTGTCCAACATATATGGTAGTTACATTAAATATAGATATATATTCTGATCATGAAGAATATATATATACACACACTGAGTCTTCACACAGTGCAAACCTGCCCTTTGTCTGATTGTATGTGTATATGTGTGTATGTGTATATGTATATCTACATATATGTGTATATCTACATATATGTGTATATGTATATCTACATATATGTGTGTATGTGATATGTATATCTACATATATATGTATATATATGTATATGTATGTATATATATATATATGTATATGTATATATAGGGAAAATGGGAAGGAGGGAATAAATGAAACTAAGATAGTCTATTCCAGAAAATCTGGGAGCAAAAGAGCTGAATCCAGGTGATACCTTTATTTCAAAGAGCAAATTCTCAATATGGAAGCCTTAACACGGGCTGGAGAATTCAACTCATAGTTTCACTTCACAGTTTGAATTGCTTGGCTCGTCTACAGCTGACAATCTAATTCAAACCCTAACTTTCAGCTGTGCGGCACAGATAGAGCTTTACTTGTAAAATAAATCACAGTTAAAGTACAGGGAATATTTGTCTCCACCCATTTGTCTGGAAAGGACCTGGAAGAATAAAACTATAATTCTCTACCGTTTCTTGGCATATGTGCCCGTTGACACATTTTCCCTCTTTAGTTCATGATAGAAGGCTGGGAGGTATTTTTTTTTAACTCCTCGTTTGTCTCCTTTAAATAAATCATAAAGATAGCATACTGTTTTGCAGGTTTTCTTGAATATGAGTATCTTCAGAGTCAACTGCTTGAAGGAGAAGACATTTTATTTATGGATTCGGCTGAGATGAAAGTAAAAAGCTGTATAAATAAATTGCTACAAACATTGCCTTCATTTCAATGTAGTTATCAAAGTACAACAGGTATTTACAATAAAACACTGCACAGAGATCAGCCAAACACATGCAAGGAATGAAGAGAGAGGCACGGGAGATGAATTCTTGTCCTTGTCATTTTCTGAGGTTGAGAGACAACAACATCTATACTGAAAGAGAAGTGGGATTGCATAGATCATCAGTGCGATAGATTTGCTTTTTCTCAAGACACTTTACAAACATTATTTGTTTCACCCTTGTTCATTTTATAGATGAGGAGACTCAGGCTTAGAGAGACAGTCAAAAGTACCCTTGGGGTGGATGGTAACACCTTCT
The DNA here is from genome assembly GCA_004027185.1 of Glis glis. Lineage (NCBI taxonomy): Eukaryota > Metazoa > Chordata > Mammalia > Rodentia > Gliridae > Glis > Glis glis. The sequence continues at coordinate 45,232 of PVJS01000811.1, forward strand.
CCGTAAGTGGCATAGTTTCAAAAATGCATACATGACCCTTGTTAAGGTGATGGTTTTATAAAGAGAAAGAGAGAGAATATGTTAGATGAAGTACTGTGAAACCCACTACAGAATCATCAATAGTTAAACCATCAGAAACATGGTGGCTAACAATCCAGAGACATGGCAAACACAGTCTGGATTATCACAGAGTGAAAAAAAAATAAAGAAGAAGTTGTAGAGTTATAAGCATATTGGAGTAGAAGCTAAGCAACCAAAAAAGTCCAGATGGCTTTGTGCAACATTTAAACTCTTAAATCTTAACTCTGTAAATGTTTATCAGAAAGGCCAACAAGGGATAGAACTTGACCAAGGCCATCAAGAGATTGCTTGGGTTTCCATAGAAATATAAATAGTAATATATTCACACACACACACACACACACACACACACACACACACACACACACACGGTCACTGAGCACAAATACACTCGCCTGTGTAGACACTAAGGAAAATAAAGTAACCCTGCTACTAAAGGCAGCTGAATTATATCATCCTTTCACTTAAACTTTGGAGAAATATCACAAATAAGCTAGGTCTATGAAAGCCACGTCCTTGACCTGACCCTCTTTTAGTAGAAGCTTTGACTTTACCTTTTGCATTTACTAATTCTACTTCAAAGTGCATTATGGCATTTATACATCTTTTTTTTTTGGTACCGGGGATTGAACCCAGGGCGTTCTACCTCTGCACTACACACCCGGCCCTATTTTTTATACTTTATTTTGAAACCGGGTCTCACGAAGTTGTGGAGGGCCTCACTAAGTAGAGAGAAAGAGAGAGAGAGAGAGAGAGAGAGAGCTGAGGCTGGCCGCGAACCCGGATCCTCCGGTCTCCGCCTCCCAAAGTACTGGGATTACAAGCGTGCGCCACCACACCCGGCTGGCATTTATACATCTAACTTCATTTTGTGACTCAAATTTCAAGACAGTCCCAAAAAACTGTACCCACTGTATAGATAGGAACAACGAGATCTAGAGGACTTGGGTAACTTGTCAAAGCACACAGCTAGGAAGAGTCCTGCGAGGCTGGGGCTGCAAAGCCGTTCTTTTCACTATGAGCCAAGTGCTCTCTCTCTCCAATGTTTGTTGAGTTATGACTCTCTTGTTTACTTTCACCATTTTCGTATTACGTTTTATGGTGATAATAACTCAGAATGGATCGAAGACCTAAATGTAAGACCCAAAACTATGAAACTACTGGTAGAAGACATATGAGAAACATGTCAAGACATTGGTACAGACAACGATTTTTTTTGATTGAATACCAAAAGTACAGGAAACAAGAGATTTCATTAAACAATCTTCTCTACAGCTAAGGGAATCATCAACAGAGTTAAGAGATAATCTACAGAATGGGAGAAAATATTTACCAACTACTCATCTAAAAAAGAATTAATATGCAGAAGATATAAAGAACTCAAAAAAACTTAGAAACAAAAAAGAGGTAATCTGATTTTTAAAAGGACAAATGATCTGAATAGGCACTTCTCGAAAGAAGAAATCTGCCGGGCATGGTGGTGTAAGCTTGTAATCCCAGTACTTGGGAGGCTGAGACAGGAGGATCGCAGGTTCAAGGACAGCCTCAGCAAGTAGTAAGACTCTCACCAACCTACTGAGACCCTGTTTCAAAAATAAAAATAAAATAGGGCTGGGAGTGTATAGCTCAGAGGTGGAATGCCCCTGGGTTCAATCCCCAATACCACAAAAAAAAAGAAATATAAATGTCCAACAAATGTATATTTTTAAATACTCAATATAATTAGCCATCAGGGAAATACAATGAGATATTGCCTCACCCTAGTTAGACTAGCTATTATCTATCACAATAATAACAATGACAACAAATGATAGTAAAATATGGCAAAAAGGGAACTCTCATACACTGTTGGTGGGAATGTAAATTAGTACAGTCATTATGGAAAACAGTGTGGAGCTTCCTCAAAAACCTGAAAATAGATCTACCATATGATCCAGCTATCTCACTCCTGGGTATATATCCAAAGGAAATTAAATTAGTATACCAAAGAGATACCTGCATGTCCGAATGTATTGTAGCACTGTTCACAATAGCTGATATGGAATCAACCCAGGTTCCCATCAATGGATGAGTAGATGAGAAAAATATATATACACAATGAAATATTATTTAGCCATAAAGAAGAATTTAACCATGCGATTTGTAGCAAAATGGATGGAACTGGAAGACATTATATTATTTATTTTATTTTTTTTTTTTTTGTGGTACCAGGGATTGAACCCAGGGGCATTCTACTAGACTCCGTGCTACACCCCCGGCCCTATTTTTTTATACTTTATTTTGAAACCGGGTCTCATGAAGTTGCAGAGGGCCTCACTAAGTAGAGAGAGAAAGAGGCAGGGAGAGAAAGAGAGAGAGAGAGAGAGAGAGAGAGCTGAGGCTGGCCACGAACCTGGACTCCGGTCTCCGTCTCCCAAAGTACTGGGATTACAAGCGTGCGCCACCACGCCCGGCTGGAAGACATTATATTATTTAAATAAGCCATATACAGGAAGACAAGCACCACCACAAGTTGTCTTTCCTATGTGGAAGCTAAAAAAAAAAAGTGTACCTGAATGTAAAAGAGTGATTATTAGAGGTTGGTAAGGGGGGTGGAGGAGAATGGATAAAGGAAGGCTAGATTTGATTAGTGTACACTGTATGCATGTGTTGAAATACCACACTGAACCCCATTAATAGGTACAATCAATCCATGTTCATCAAAAATCAAATCAAATAGTTGAAAACTAAAGTAACCTAGCAGTCTTCAGTAACCAAAAAATAATAATCTACTAGTATTCCTCAAAACTATCAATGTTGTCAAAAGCAAAGAAAGACTGAGCAACTATGCTTTGAAGTCCAAGGAGACAGAACTTAATATAATGTGCTATCTCAGATGAAACCCTGGGACAATAAAAAGGACATTAGACTGAGGAAATCTGAATACAGAAGAGATGTTAGTTAACAGTCATCTTGATTTATTGGTTCGCTAACTGAGAAAAACAGACCATATTAAAGTAAGATATTAATAGAAGGGAAACTGAGTAAGAAGTTTGTCATTCTGCTTTGGAGTTTCCATATAAATCTGAAACCGTGAAAAATAAGACATTAATTTAAAAAATCCCATACACATACCCAGCTACTGAAAGCTTCCAAATGGTGTGATTCATTTTTAAAAGCTTGGTTTCTCTGACGGGACTGTGTCAAGCATGCATTCAACACAGTCTCATAGAGTATTCACACTTAGCTGTTCAGCATGTTGTTATTGTTTCAGCGTCTTCCAATTTCTCCCAGGCTTAGCCCCAGCAACCACCATGCTCCTCTTTGCTTCTGTGATTCCCACGTCTTTGGATTCCATATATAAGTAACACCACACAGAATTTGTGATTCTGTATGTGACTTATTTCACTTAGCATAACATCCTCCAGGTTTATCCATGTTGTCGCAAATGACAAGATTTCCTTCCTTTAAAAGGCTGAATAAGATTTCAATAGAGAGAGAGAGTGTGTGTGTGTGTGTGTGTGTGTGTGTATGCATGCAAGCACAGCACTTTTTCTTTATCCTTTCATCTATTGATAGACATTTTTGTTGATTCCATATATATACTATAGTATATAGTTACTATATATTATATATGTTATATGTATATAGTATATATATATGTATATATGTATACATATGTATATAATATATATGTATATGTATATATGTATACATGTGTATATATGTGTATATATGTATATATAGTAGTATATACTATATATACATCTACTATACATATACTATATATATACATATACTATATACTATACATGTATACTTATTATAAATAAGGCTACAACAAACACGGAAGTACAAATACTTCTTTGACATACTGATTTCATTTCCTTTGAATTTATAACCTGAGGTAGGATTACTGGATCCGAATGTAGTTATCACGTTTTTTGGAGGGTTAATTTTTGTTGTTTTTAATTCTTTTTGTACTGGGAATTGAAACTAGGGGCATTGTACCTCTGAGCTATACCCCCAGCTTTATTATTTATTTTGAAACAGGGACTCAGTAAATTGCTGAGGCTGGCCTTGACCCTGTGATTCTCCTATCTCAGCCTCCCACGTACTGGGATTACAGGTCTGCACCACCATGTGCGAAGGCAATTATCTTTCTGACTTGTTAAGGATCCTCCATACTGCCTTCCATCCTGGCTATAACAATTGACATTCTCACCAACAGCCAACAAGGTCCCTTTCACTCATCCCTCACCAACACGCCTTATCTTTTGTCTTTCTGATCATAGCCATTCTAACAGGTTTGAGGCCACAGCTCCTTGAAGCTTTGAATTGCCTTTCTCTGATGATTAGTGTTGTGCATTTTTTTTTCATATACCTGTTGGCATTTTGTACGTCTTCCTTTGAGAAACTTTTAGTTTGGTCCTTCGCCAATTTTTTAAACGAGGGATTTGCTTTCTTTTTACTGAGTGGTTTGAATTCCTTATACGTTTTGGATCCTGACCCATATATATAAAAATTTTTTGCGGTACCGAGGGTTGAATCCAGGTGCATTCTACCTCCGAGCTACACCCCAGCCCTATTTTTTATTCTTTATTTTGAAACAGGGTCTCACTAAGTTGCAGAGAACCTCACTAAGTAGCTGAGGCTGGCTGCAAACCCGGATCCTCCGGTCTCAGCCTCCCAAGTACTGGGATGACAAGTGTGAGCCATCACGCCCGGCTCTGACCCATATTAAATGGATAGTTTGCAAATATTTTCTCCCATCCCTTAGATCGTCACTTCACTCTACTGATTTGACCTTTGCTGTGCAGAAGCTTAATCGTTTGTTGCGATCCCATTTGTCTATTTTTGCTACAACCAACTCTTGAAAACAAATCTTGTCATTTGGGAGAACATGGATGAACCTGCAGCACATTATGCTAAGAGAGAAGTCCATGGAGTGGCTTTTCCAACACCTAAGATATTTTTAAAACCTTTTCTATCTGCTTAGCAAGACACATTCTCTCTCCTATCTTGTCTGGTTTCCCTTCCTTATTACCCTGTGCTTGGGCCTATGTTAAAGCTACTTGTCCTGCTGTGAATAGTTGGCAGTGGGAAGTAGTGGTTAAAACACAATGGGCCAGGGAGAGGCTGAGATTTAATCGTATACAGAGGAAAAGCCTGCGAAGTGGGCAAGCCCCTCGCGGATAAAGAGGAGTTGGCCATATGCTCAAAAGCTTCCACTAATTCTCAACTCAAGAATCCAAGATTAAACTGGTCTTTTAACTGGAGCACATTAATTTCAAACTCAAGCACTAATTAGAGGGCTTTTCTTGACTTGGTCAAAAATTCAGAGGGCACAGGAGGCTTTTTTTTTTCCTACTTCAGTTCTAAGCAACACAGAGAAGGACTATAATGGAAGAACTTAACTCAGCGTGATGCAAAATGAAAGCGACCCTTTCATTGAATGGCGTAGAAGTTAGAGGAGGAGGGAGGTGCTACCGCACTAAGTAGGAAGGAGACTTGAAAATTATACTTTATCGTCCTATCACTGCAAGAATTGTGGCTGATTCGGATATCTTCACTATCCAATTTTTCTCATTCCTTAAAGAGAGCAAGCACAGCAAAAGAAAACAGCCTCGGGCCTCAAAATAGCAGGTTTCAAACATTGAGAACCATGATGCATCTAACACCTTTCCGGTAACCCACTGTGTATGATTTCTTTGCATCGACAGCAAGGAGCAAGGGCATACAGGCAAATAAATCACCCCGGGCTCGCCAGTTTAGAAAGCCATTCACTAATCCCCGCTCAGGGAGGCTGCTCAGGAGCCTAAAGAGGTTGCAGATGCCACGTACTAATGAAAATCCAACTGAGTGCCCTTGATCTCCATCCAAGGAGCCTAGAGCAAGTCTGCAAAATGCTCTTCCTTCATCTTTCCCTGGGAGCTTTGGATGCTCTGGTCTCTGGCCATACATGATCATTTCAATAGTAATATTTGAGCGCCGGGCGTGGTGGCGCATGCTTGTAATCCCAGTACTTTGGGAGGCGGAGACCGGAGGATCCGGGTTCTGGGCCAACCTCAGCTCGCTCTCTCTCTCTCTCTCTCTCTCTCCTTAGTGAGGCCCTCCGCAACTTCGTGAGACCCGGTTTCAAAATAAAGTATAAAAAAAAATAGGGCTGGGGTTGTAGCGTGGACGTAGAACACCCCTGGGTTCAATCCCCGGTACCGCAAAAAAAAAAAAGATTAATATTTGTAGACATGGGATCCACCCATAAAAATCTTGCTGCTCGTTCCCCAATTAATCACGATTTTTGACTAATTCATCCATCTCCTCTTTCCGGGGCTGAAAGTCAGGCTGTTTCTACCAGGGGCAGCTTGAAACTAATGAGTAACTGCTTCGGGGGTATAAGAGTTTATCCTTTGGTCTCAAGGTGGGATCGTTTAGGGGGTAATTCATATTCCAGAGCTCCCTGTGGGATCAGGCTGAAAGGTCAGCTAAACACATGTTTGCGTAGTTCCTTCCTTATCCTATCCTAATTCTCTTACTCTTCACAGGTTTTACCTGAGAGCAACTTCTCAGTAAGGGCTTGCACTCGGATCCCTCTCTTACGTTTTTGCTCCTAGAAAACCTGATCTAAGTAACCCCAGTGGAAAGATCATGATAATGACAATAGCAGTAGCATCAACAAGCGTGATAGCAGCTTCAATGTAATAAGTGTTTATTATTGCCAAGACGCTGTTGTTCTAAGGGCTTTGTAATACCAGCTCTTTTAAACCTCACAAAACCCATGAGGTTGCTTCTATTATTGTACCCATTTTGCAGAAGACAGAATAGATGCTTGATGAGGCTTTAAAAGACTCTCGAGAGCTGGGCTTGGTGGCGCACACCTGTAATCCCAGTACTTGGGAGGTTGAGACAGGAGGATTGTAGGTTCAAAACCAGCATCAGCAATTTAGTGAGACTCTCAGCAACCTAGCAAGACTCTGTTTCAAAGTAAAATAACCAAATAGATAAAAAAGGGCTGAGGGTATAGCTCAGAGGTAGAATGCCCCTAGGCTCAATCCCCAGTACTACAAACAAAAAACAAACAAAAAAAAATACAAAAAAAATCAAAGAAAAACAAAAAACCCCATGAACTTGGTCTAGGTCACACAGCTAGTTAGTGATGGAATGAAAGAGAAGCATAGGCAGCCAGGCTACGTAGTCTAAGCTCTGAACCTCTGTTCTAGTCTAATTCAAATCCTAATATAGTTCATGCCCACAAGCTTTCTAAAACCCTTCTATCTGTTGAGAAGTTTCTCGATTTAAGGACCCTAAAATGCATCCTTAGGCGGCTAGTCTAGATTTGGCCACGGGATGTAACGGAAGTGAAGAATTAGGGTCTGGAAATCGGTTGTGGAGCAGCTGCTGGTTTATAGGATGCTGGGGACACCATGGGAAGGCGGGAGCCCCACCACGTCCAAACTCCATGGACAGACTTCAGAACACTTCTGTTTTATAGAACAGCTTAAGGAACATGCACGTATTCCAAAGCTTCATTTTATTTGGGGTCATGAGCCCTGGCTGTTAGGACCCAAGGTCGACATTTTAAAACACTGGGTGGGTAAGGAGTTGGGGTACTCTTTCCTTTCCTCTCCCTACAAACTGCAGCTGCCCGTGTCATTTCATCGAGGAGACTCAGGAGGGCTGTTTTTGCTTACAACAGCTGCTCAGAAAGCCAAAGGCCAGTCAAGTCCTGCCAGAGATTCACTGTGCCAGGGCAATTTTCCAAACAAACAAGGTGGGGACTCCTTTAAAGAAAAGATCCCCTTGGCTTTTTGAGGTTGAGGGTGATCTCCCGACAAAACCACAACCTTTCCCTGGCCTACAGTTTCCCTTGTGCAAAATTCAAGAATATGTGGTTTTAATTCTGTATAACCTGTTTTTTTTTCTTCCTGCAAGCCCACAAAAATTTGGGTTCCAGTACAGACGATTTGCCAATTGCTTCAGTTGGAGATAATTAGAAAAAATATGAACCAGGGTTTACGGAGGAAGGAGGAGGTAACTAAAAAGGCAGAATCAAGGTCAACATTTTGGCAACAAAATCTGGAAAGAGAGAAGAAAGGAAAGATGAAGTTAAATCGGGGCCAGATGAGGAGAGTGACCAGTAGAATAATGGAAAGGGAGAGGGGGAGGGAGGTGGGGAAGGGAAAAGGAAGAAATGATGAAAGAAAGAGTTCAAATTATGCTTACATATGAAGGTATTTCTACCAATCTCACTATTATGTACAGAAAGGGGTAGGTAGCAGGGTGGGACTCAAAAGGAAACACTCCAAGACCTATATGCATATTCATTTCTTTGACTTTGAACCTCACTGTGATAATATACTTACAATACACCAATAAAAGTATTTAAAAAAAACTTTCAAAGACCAATACTTAATGAAAATGATGCTGTAAGCTCCTCTTGTTATATGCAACTCAAAACAAAACACTTTATACTCTAAATATCAGATATAATGTATGACAAAATCGATCTAGTTTCTTCCTATTTTCATGTTGGGGAGACTTCTTACTTGCACAGGTCTGAAGAAACTCATTGTAGCTGGGTTCCTCTCATCTTTGGAACTTTGGCTTGGCCAGTCCCCTAAGACACTGGCTGACTATTGTTCAAAGCAGCGTGGGGTGACATGAAAGCAAGGACTTTGAACTAAGTCCTTGTGCTATTTAATTGGCAGGAGGGTTATAGTGGTATGTGCCATGGTTTCTGTTGATGTCTATATTTGGCATAACTTCCTATGAGACACACCTGAGTCCTTGTATTATTCTGTATGTTGGAGGCCAAGGAGGGTGCTTGTGATGGGACATGGGAAGTTAGAGCCGCCAACTTCTGCACTATGAAATTACAATGGAATCCTAAATGTATTCGATATTTAAGAGCTATCCTAGACACAGACAGGAAAGACCACCCATGACATGTGCTCATGTTGGACAAAATAAAGCAAGTCTTTAAACAGAGCACATATTCACCTGGGAGGTTGTATCACACTTATTATACATGCTGATTGTAAAATAGCAGAAACCCTCAGCTCCTTCTACACCCCATATCCTCTCCAGGGGCCCCCCAGAACCACAGACCATCCCAGGACCAAGCCACTAAAAGATTAACCCCTGAACCACCTCAGGCCAGCATGGACGACCACAAGGTATGGAGATTGTGAACTTTTCTTAGCATAAAAGAGCTGCAAAATGAAAATGAATGTAGCAGTAACTGTAGCTCACTTACAAAAATAAAATACATTCCTGTGGAAATTCTGATTTCTTTTCTATTTAAAGTTTGCCAGCCATTATGTTTGCTTCTGTGGGAGTTTTCAGGAATTTCATCTTTGGGGTTAGAAAGACAAGTCTCTACTTCAAAACCTTATTGTAAGCCAGGAATGATGGGGCATGCCAGTAACCCTAATACTTGGGAGGCTGAGATAGGAGGATCACAGGTTTGAGGACAGTCTCAGCAACATAGCAAGATGTTCAGCAACTTAGCAAGACCCTGTTTCAAAACAAAAAATAAAAAGTGCTGGGGGTATAGCTTGGAGGTAGAATGCCTCTGGGTTTCATTCCCAGTACTACAAAAGTAAATAAATTAAATTAATTAAATAAATGAATAAATAAATAAAACCATATTGTAGATGAAAGAAGACATCTGAGGACTTATTAAATTTTAATGATGTAAACTACTCAATGTAGGGGCAAGACACCACCCGTAATTTCATGTGACGCACATTTAATGAGGCCCAGCTAGGTTCCATGCATCCTTCTTGGTGTTGAGAACGCACCTACAATACAGACCCACCTAGAATTTTCCAGAATCCAGTCTTCCGGTCCTATCATATTGCTCCCTCTGAAGAGTTATTTAAACTTTTTAAAAAGTTCTCTCATTTCACTTTTAAACACTCCCACGGGAGAGGGTTTTCTGGAGCCTAGTCATCCGGGAACCCTTTTACTATTTTTTTTCCTGCGATGAGCATATTCTATCTTCTGTTTTGTGACTTTTGGCTACAGATAGTTCCCTCGATACAAAACAAAGCAACCGTACATTGGGTAAGACAGAGGGTACGTGCTTGAATTACAGGCAGGAGCAAAATGACAAAAACATTAGTACGTTCCAATGTGTGGTTGTCTATTTCTCTGTGTTTTTAAAACTTTTCCTCTTATCTATGATCGAGATATTTAGAAAGAGATTTAGAAAGAGATCAAGAAAAAAAAGAATACAAAGAAAGGAAGGAAGAGAGAAAGGGAGGGAGGGAGGGAGGGAGGGAAGGAAGGAAGGAAGGAAGGAAGGAAGGAAGGAAGGAAGGAAGGAAAGAAGGAAGGCAGGCAGGCTGGCTTTCCCCCTACCCCCGGCCCTGACGTTTGGGCTAAGTCACAGTCCAGGGAAGTAATCATATGATTACAGTGGATAACCCCTCTGATTCAGGCTCAGGAATTCAACTGATTTTTCAATATATTTTGTTTTACAAGCGACCATTAGTTTTACAGACTTTTAGTATCTGTATTAAGACTCCTCTCAAATCCCAGCGCCAGTCCAAAATCTCTCTAATAAATTGCTTTCTTCGTGGTAATACCTTGTTTAGTTTTTATTTTCTAAAACTACACTTTGGAGATGAGGCAGTGGAATTTTAAAAGACATTACAGAATTAAAATTTCTGCCTGTTGCAGTTTCTAGGAACTAAAGCTGATCCTCATCAAATTATGCTAATTTACTGTACCGTGTTTAATTAAATCTTACCCCAGGCAATCTACTTCCAGGGTTTATTTTTACAGCTTAGAACTTTCAAACATGAAAATGCCTTTCAATTTAAATTAAAAAAAAACTATTCAATGAAGTTCATTAGGGGAAAAATTTTTACTTTATATCCTGAGTTTCTTCCAGCCTCAATTTCCTTTTTTTTTCATATCCTCACTCTTTGTCTTTTCAGGAAAACAAAAGTGCTTCTTAGAAATTATTTCCTGAAAGCTAGGCCTGGTGGTGCATGCTTATAATCCCAGTACTTGAGAGGCTGAGACAGGAGGATCACAGGTTCAAGGCCAGCCTCAGCTACTTAGTGAGACCCTCCGCAACTTAGTGAGACCCTATTTCAAAATAAAGAACAAAAACAGGGCTGGGGGTGTAGCTCAGAGGTAGAATGTCCCTGGGTTCAATCCAGGTACCGCAATAAAAAAGAAAAAGAAAAGAAATTTCCTCTGTTGTGAAATAGTATATATAGAACTTTTCCTCATCCCTGGAGAATATGTCCCAAGTCCCCCAGTGGATACCTGAAATCACAGATACTACCAAGCCCTTTGGATGCTGTATTTTTTCATATATATATATATATATATATATATATATATATATACACACACACACACATCTATGATAAAGTTTAATTTATAAATTAGGCACAGTCAGAGATTAATAACCACTAATCATAAAATAGAACAATTTTTTTAAAAAGGTGGCAACAAAAGTGATATGAATGTGGTCTATCTCTCTTTTCCTGTTGCACACTCTCTTTCTCTTAGTGTCTTATTGGGCTGTCCTGTATTTCAGGACGGTGGTTGACCATAACTGAGACGTCAGAAAATGAAACCATGGATAAAGGGGGCTACTAGAGTCCATTTCTCTTTGAAATGGCAGTTTTCTTAAACTGGGCCATTTCCTAGGCAGACTGTACTCAACCAAACCTAAACGTAACTGACTGTTGAAAGGAGATGATAGGACCCCTTTCATCCAGGCAGTGACCACAATGGTACATGCTACAGCTGAACACGTGAGTTCAGTTGACAAAGAACCTTGCTTTCTAGACCTTTCTTTGTAGAAAACCCCTCTATCATCAGGGGCTACTGGAGGCTCACGGAGCGTGTGCTGCTAAACCATCAGCAAGTACGTGAAACATGAACTAGTCTATCTGGAAGGATGCAAGAAGATTTGCTCCAGGGAGGCATTTTTTTATTTTTGTCCTTGAGAATGTTAACACATTTGTCCCACATCTTCATCACCAATGGACCAATGATTTCAAGTTATTTTGCAGAGCAAGTATTACAGCATCTTTATAATTTCCCATCATTTCCTGAATTTGGATGCAGAGTGATCAAACATTGTCTTCTATTCCTTCTTTTCTTCCTTCGCTTCTTCCTTCCTTCCTTTTGTCCATCCTTCCTTCCTTCCCTTCTATTTTTTTTTTGTACCAGGGATTGAACCCAAGCATGTTCCGTCTCTGAGCTACACCCCAGCCCATTTGATTTTGAAACAGGGTGTCACTAAGTTGCTGAGGCTGACCGTGAACCTGGGATTTTCCTGTCTCACTGTCTCAGCCTGGGAGACAGTACTGGGAATACAGGCACACTCCACCACGCCTGATTAAAGCATTGTCTTCTGACACACACAATTCAAACGTGACATAGCATCACAGATCAACAGGTTGGTCTTCTCCCATCAAATTCCTCTCTAGCAGGCCATTCTTTTACCCTCTACTATGTGGCTTCTGCTATTTCCAATTTAAATGTCAGAGAGGTAAAACTACCTGGCATGTACCAAACCCACTGGACCTCTCTTGAGCACTTATGGCAGGCAGCTTCCAAGGTAACGCCTAATGACACCTGCCTCCTGCGATTCTCATCCTGTGTCATCCTCTCCTATACTATGGTCAGAAAAATGCAGTAGAAATGATGGGATGTCACTGCTGAATATTGGTTATAAAAGACGACATCTTCCATCTTGGATACTCTTTCCCTCTCGGTCTCTCAGTCTCAATCTCTCCTCTTCTCTCCTCTCCTGTTTCCTCCTCTGCTGTCTTCTCTTCCTCTCTGATTACTTGCTCTGGGGAAGCCAGTGCCATACCATGCAACACTCAGGCCACCTCTGGGGAAGCCTGGTGGGGAGGAGTTCCAGGAAATAGCCTGTGAGGAACTGAAGCCTGCTGACAACCACATGAGTGAGCCTGGCAGCCAATCCTCCTCCAGCCTTCGAATGAGACTGCAGCCCCTGCCGGCATCTGATCTACCCACCTACTCGCCTCACAGAAACTATGGAATCATAAATGTTTGCTGTTTTACTCTGTTACATTAGGGGACAGTTGTTACATAACAATGGGTAGCTAATACAGGATTGTTGATCACCTGATCCTTTCCTCTTTTAGTATCTCAACCAAAGTCTGACCAGGAAAGAAATCACTTAGCTATTTAGGACAAAGGGACTTCTAAATCAGGGAATTGGTTATACAGGAGATAGGAATGCTGAGAACTCAGAGGACAGAGAGAAAAGCCAGAGATGAGCACCATGAAGCAGTTACTCCATAACCTAGGCTAGAACAGCAAAGAGAGGAGATGGTATTGCTGGGGCACACAAGCCAGATAACCCTCTAGCACTGCACTGTCCAACAAGACTTTCTTAATATTGGAAACCATCTTTGCCTGCACCATCTAATATGATGGCCATTAGTGACATGTAGCTACTTAGCACTTGATATGTCTAGTGTGACTAAAGACCTAAATTTTTAAAATTTAAGTTAATTAAAAATTATATAGCTCCATGAAACTATATATAGTCATGGCTACCACATAGTACAAATGAAGCTATAGAAACCATACTAGGCCAGTCTCTTAGGAGTTGGAGCCTTGGAAGATATGCAGTTACTGCCTACGATGCCACCTGACTCTAGACAGTTACAAACTCAGCTAGTGACTTTCAGGGGGAGAAGGCTGGGTAAGAATTGAGATGAGTTGGGAAGAGCATTCCTCTTTAAAAGAGGTAGACACAAGTCATATCTAGCTGGCTAATGCAATTTCAAGAGAAAAATAATCTGGATTTTGGTGTGAAATTTCTGGATTTGAAAATGTTGGCAAGTAATTAACTTTTTAATGACATGTGCCAAATAAACTCCATCTGCAGACTAACCTGTGACACAGCTGTATGTGCGAGATTTATATATCAGATTATTTTCCTGAGCTATGCATCAACCCTGTGTCTGTGCTATTGTCTAAGGTGGATAAGCCTGTGTTGTCAGACACTGAGCCTGGAACCTCTCTCACAATTTATTTTAGCCATGCAGATGATTGGTCTCCAGGTCCATCCTGAATCCTCAGTATTTGCCATCTTGGTGTGGGCTGCATATCTACATATCACTAAGAAGCAATTCATCAGCAACTATGATTTTCCAACCCAAGAAATAATTATTAAGCAACTCTAGTTAGCTAAACACTGTGATGGCATTTAAGGACATAAACATTAAACATTAGTAAGACATAGACCTTGTTCTCCAGTTGTACAGAGGTCATAACATACGGTGTGTAATGTTGCAAGGTATGCAAGAAATTGGACCAGGCTCACCATTTGGAAACAGAAAATGAACAAATTTCAGAAAACCAGACAGGTAGTTGGATTCTGGGAAGTCTCTAGACATGGACAACTTTGAACAAACTTTACTCTATGAAGAGTAAAGTCAGACTAAAGTGCCAGGGAGACACTGACAACTATGGTCTTTGCAGAGGAACTTAGGATACATATGAGGAAAGAGGTCAGTTTCAAGGAGGCCAGCCAACACAGCATCTTTGTGATAAAGAACTCCATGATAAGAAGTGAGCCAATGAAGGGCAGGGAGAAACACAGAGGATGCAGAAATCCCACCTTAATGAGCCTCAGGTCCCTCCTGGGTGAGGCTCAGGACCCCCATTCTCAGGACATTGCACTTGGAAAGAGGGCTTAATGCTCCTTTCTCACTACATTGGAAGGGTAGAGCACAGAGCTCAATCCCTCAAAGCAGACTGACTCAGAAACTAGAGATGGGATCTGAGCCTATCGCTGGAAATGCTGGTAAAGTCCACGAAAATATGAGGACTGACAGATTTCCCTTCATTACTTCTTCAATTGCAAGAGTCTAAATTTGTTTCAGGAGCTATTTGTCTGTTTTTCTTCAGAATGAAAGTATTAAAGAGTTGTTCTTCTGTTTCCCTTAGCATAACAGAAAAATAGCATAACAGAATCTCAGACATATTGAAAATCATGAATGCAGAGGTTCTGAAGCAATTAGCAAAGAGTTTCTATTTCAGAGAGAAAACTGCTATTTTATGACTTTTCTCAAAGTGATAGCTAAAAGAAGAAATTACAGTCAGCTCTTTGTCTCCAAAGATTCCACATCCACGGATTCAACCAATCACAGATTGAAAATATTGGGAAAAAATGGTATCTGTTTTAAACATGTATAGACTTTTTTCTTGTCATTATTTCCTTAACAATATAGTATAACAATTTTTATGTAGCATTTAAAATGTATTAGAGATGATTAAAAGTATACAGGATGATTTAAAGTATACAGGAGGATGTGCATAAGTTATATGTGAATACTACCCCATTTTATTTATTTGTTTGTTTATTTATGTATTTATGTATGTATTTATTTTGGAAGAAGAGGATCTCACTAGGCTGCTGACAGTCTAGCTAAGTTGCTGAGGCTGGTCTTGAACCTGCAATCCTCCTGTTTCAGCCACTCAAGTACTGAAATTACAGATGTGTGCCACCATGGAGGCTCCCATTTTATATAAGGGACTTAAGAATCCTCAGATTTTTATATCTATGAGGGTCCTGGAACTAATCCCCCATGGATACCAAGGGACAACTCTATTCTTCTCTGAAATCTTTCTTTTCTTGCCATTTTTGCCTTTAATCACCTTTCTCAATTCTTAGCCATCTTCTATTCAGGTGTACATAAGAATCCACTTCTTGCTAGTAAACTCATGAATACATTAAGTTTCCATAAGTGAATTTCTAATGCTTTAGTACAATCATTGATTCCTGCGGAGATTAGTTTAGAATCACTATCATTGGCTTTCACCATGAGATGTCCACAGAGGGGTATGGTTTATTCTTGACAAACTACTCCATGAATCTGAGTGACCTCAGGATCAACTGTGGAGGGATAGAGGATACTGGACAATTGCATAGAGCGAGGGCAGCAGCCAGGTGGGTGTCAGTGGGAGGTTACTGGAGTGGAGATCAGCCCTCCAGTCTCCATGCTGCCCCATTTCAGGGTTAGCTTCAGATGGCAAAAGGGGCATATGCTTAGCCCTCAGTCATTAGGTAGGCATGCAGCATCCTGCTAAGCAGCAAAATAAAACTCCTAAGACATATGGGACCTGCAATTCTGATGGAGGTGAGGACAGCCAACAGAGAAGGAGAAATTGAGTGGTGGGTGAAGAGTTATCATCTCAGCAGATGACTTCGTAGTCCTCAATGTGGTTATAAGAAGTATTCAGCCTACCTCCCCCGACTCCCCCAATTTTTTCACTGTATATTTATCTCTTGACTCTTTTCTCCAGCCCTCACTCAGAACCTGGAAGTCTTCATAATGATAGGAATCTTCTCTCACTCTTCTTGGAAACCTTGAATAAATCAGTTGAATATTCATTAAATTCCCATGTTTACCCAGCTAAATTCTTCAAGTCAGGGCTCAAGGACTGTTTGCTCCTGAACTCAAGGAAGTGTTTGGTGTTGTCTGGGGAAGGAAGACTGTAAAATGTGAGAAGGAGGGGTCTCCCTCTTTTGATTCTTGTCCCCTGGGAAAGGGCGCTTGGGGACAGAAGAATGTCTGTCCTTGAGAGATGACTTTATTTCCTTTCCATGGAGCACATCTCTGACTTTAAAATAAATGGAGGCCCTGGTGTGATGGTGTACGCCTGTAATCCCGGTACTTAGAAGGCTGAGACAGGAGGATCAAAGGTTTGAGACCAGCCTCGGAAATTTAGCCGGAACCTCAGCAATCTAAGGAGACCCTGAATTTTTTTTTCAAAACAAAAAATACAAAGGGCTGGGGTGTAGCTCAGAGGTAGAAGATCCCTGGGTTCAATCCACAGTATCCCCCTAATAAATGGAACTGCGAAGTCCTAGACATTTAGTGGCACCTCCTTCTTTTCTAACTCAGTGCACTGACCTTCTACCTCTAGTACTACCTCAGGTACTTGCTAGGTAACCAAGCATGTCTAGCTTCTTTATGGGTCTCTTTATAGGGTAACTAGGTTCCAACTCATAAGTATGTCTGAAATCTCATTGCAAACATACCCTAGGGGTTATGAGCTTATGCTGCAGACATGAGAAAAAACCCTTCTCTCTTAGGCTCATCTGCTTGATTTGGGGTGCATAAGCTAGATAGGGACCACTAGGAATTAAGTTGTCCTGGGGTTTAAGTGAGAAAGCTTGAAAGAGGAAGAATAAAGATGAAAAAAAAAACACTTCTTTTTATATGGTAGACAGAGGAAAGGAGATCAAGATAACTACTCCAGGTATAAAATTTCCTAACACAGCTTTTCATAATACCATTGACTTTCCATCTCTGCAGGTCCCAAAGCCACAGATTCAACCAAGCACAGACTAAAAATATTGATTTAAAAATTTGCACTTATACTGAACATGTATGAACACTTTTCCTTATCATTATCTATCATCTATCTATCCATCTATCTATATAATATATAGTATAACAACTCCTTATATAGTATTTACATTGAATGAAGTATTATAAGTAATCTAGATATGATTTAAAGTATATGAAAGGATGTGTATATGTTATATGCAAATACTATGCCGTTTTATGGAAGGGACTTGAGCACCCTCAGATTTAGGTATGGGGGAGGGTCTTGGAACCAATCTCCCATGAACACTGAGGGATGACTGCACTATTTGTAGCAGGAACTACAATCCATATCATAGTTTGGGGGTTCCCCAATCTCACTTTTATCAGACTCTTTTTTTAGTGTACCTGGGAAAATGAATCCCACAGAACACAAATGATTTATTCTTTCTCATAACCCTAACCCTTGCCAATCTACTTAATACCTGGCTATGAAAAACATGCTATTAAACAGGATAAAAGCATATATGTACTGTATGCACTTGTATGTGTATATGTATGTAGGTATGTATGTATCTATGTAGGTAGGTATGTGTGTGTAGAAGATAAATCGGAAGATGACAAATTGAGTCTAAGAGTCATGCAAAATTCCAATTCATAGTAGATGAATTGTGTATATATTGCTGAACAGCAAATTTCCAAACAATACTCATTTATTTAATTCATGAAATTATAATTTGAATTAAAATATTGACTTAGATCTATAGCTACTAACATGAGCCCCCCCCCAGTTTTATTAAACTACAAAGAAAGCTAGTTGCAGAACCATACATACCATAGGTCTGATTTGCAGAATTACAAACTTAAAATCTCAAAGTAGAACCACATATGTATATATGTACATAGATGTATATAAGTGGTCTGGGACTATATATAAAGTGGTTACTTCTAGAGAGGGTAATGAATAGAGATACCCATTTTATTCTAAATGCTTCTGGATTGTTTGAATTTTGTGAAAATGTTTGCAGTTGCTACTTGAGTAATTGATAGACAATATATTTAAAAATAGGGAGCTGGGTGTGGTGGAATATGCCTGTAATCCTAGTACTTGGGAGGCTGAGACAGGAAGATCACAGGTTCAAAGCCAGCCTCAGCAACTTAGTGAGGCCCTCAGCAACCTAGGGAGACACTGTTTCCAAATTAAAAAAATAAAATAGGGCTGGGGGTATAGCTCAGAGGTAGAATGTCCCTGGGTTCAATCCCTAGTATCACACACAAAAAAATAAAAATAAAAGCGACTTTACAAAGTCATACGGAATGAATTTTTTAATGGGATCACAATAACTACAATCCATCCTCCAAGCAATTGAGTATTCATTTATGTCAGCCACCGATACTTGTCACTCTTATAAATAGATTTTATTGTGTACTAAACACAGTTCCATACTAAGAACTGCATGCCTTTGCTTCCCCATGAAACCGGTGAAAACCCAAAGACAAGATCCTGTACTATATTTTGTTTCCTGCCCTTCCACCATCCAGTACCTTGCTTACCACATAATGTATATATTTAATAAGTATTAGTTGAATTTAACTCACACTGAGCCTGCATTTTAAGCTGAAGACTTGATTCTCATGAATTTTGGAAAGGATTCAGACTCCAGGAGTACAAATGTCTACTTAAAATTTATACCTCCCGGTAAGTCCGCCCCCATAGTTCTCAGTTTGAATTATGCAGAGGCCGGGATGGGAGAGAGACAAGGGCACTCCTAACAGATTGGTTTTCTGTCCTAAAACTAGTCATCCTTATTCTCTCTTTACCTTCTGTTTCTTGTGTCACTTTAAAAGCTGTCTTAAGCCGGGCGTGGTGGCGCACACTTGTAATCCCAGTACTTTGGGAGGCGGAGACGGGAGGATCTGGGTTCTCGGCCAGCCTCAGCTCTTGCTCTCTCTCTCCCTGTCTCTCTCTCTCTCTCACTCTCTCTCTCTCTCCTTAGTGAGGCCCTCCGCAACTTCGTGAGACCCGGTTTCAAAATAAAAGCATAAAAAATAGGGCCAGGGGTGTAGCGCGGAGGTAGAACGCCCCTGGGTTCAATCCCCGGAACCGCAAAAAAAAAAAAAAAGCTGTCTCAAAATAGAACATGAGATATATGGATAAAGTTGTACATGCAAAAATGTGTTCTAGTTTATTGATTAAAGCAAAAATGAGGAACAAATTATGAAACCAGCCAGGCATGGTGGCGCATACTTGTAAACCCAGTACCTGGGAGACTGAGACCAGAGTATCAGAGGTTCTTGGCCAGCTTCAGCAATTTAGTGAGGCCCTCTGCAATTTAGTGAGACCTTGTTTCAAAAAAATAAAATAGGGCTGGGGGTGTAGTCAGAGGTAGAATGCCCCTGGGTTCAATCCCCCAGTACAGAAGGAAGGAAGGAAGGAAGGAAGGAAGGAAGGAAGGAAGGAAGGAAACCGGCCAACCAGAATACTAAATTAAAATAGAAGAGGCGGCACCCCCACATTTGAAAGGATTCTTGTCAATATAGTCATGTTTTGGGGATCTCCTTCAGTATGGTAAATTGAATTCCTATTTTTAAGTCCCTTCCCCCAACGGATTCCTATTGAAATGAATAGCAGAAATTGGAAACAGGGGAAATATTTTGCTAGCTCTGGAAACCAGGTAAGGATGCTATGTATAAGCTCAAAATTTTAAGTAATTATAGCAAGATCTGGCATAAATGAGATGAGAAAGAAGAATTAAGAAAATAACATCACACCTGAGAAATTAATGAAAGAAACTTCTACCCTGAATGAAAATAAAGTTTCGCTCTATGGCAAACAAATTTTACGCAGATGTCAAAACTAGTAATAAATTATAATCTAGATCAAAATCAATCAATTATAATATATTATAATAATCGAGATTGAAAACTGCTTATTATTCCAAATAAAATCTAGAATTTGTCTTCTCCTGTATTCTCTTCCAGGAAGAAAAGATAGAACTGTTTTGTCAATTTACCATCTTACAACAGAGGCATTGATATATATTTTTATCATTCTTGATTTAAATTCAAATATGTTACATTTTTTTTTAATTTAAAGATGCTCATGAGGTCTTTCTGGATGGCCAGAAGGTCTTCCAGAATTAAGAACTAAAAATAAATTATTTTCATCACCTTCCTTAACCCACCTATGAAAGGCAATTAAGTTGAACATTTAAGACCAAAGCCAAGCCAAAGACAGAGTCTTATGTGAGGTCAAAACAAAAGAGGAAAGTGTGGTGCCACCTAATCTCCTACCTCTAGTCCCGTGGCCAGAAATTATTATGGAACTAAATTCTGAACCACGAGTATGGGTGAGTGATACAGATGGCATTAGTGATCAATTCTGATCATGATGTTTGTGATCCAAAAAAATGCTTATTATTGGAAGAAACACAAGATGAAGTTAGTTTTCAAAACAATCTTGGAACATCACAGAAGTTCCATTGCATGCCCCAGGCCCAAGCCTTACCCAGAGTCCCCACGTCTTATTCAGCAACAGGGATCCTCCCCTCAGCAATCTGTCTTAAATTGTTCTACCACCTCATTTCTTGCTGGTTTACATGGGCTTAAAAAGCCTACTATTATTGTCATTACCACATTTTCTTGCTCAGTGAGACAAAATGTATAGCATTCTTAACTCAAATTTCCTTTCATTAAAGGTTGTTACTTTTTCTTTCCCATTGTAGTAGTAATTGTACATAATAATTTTAAAAAGAATATGCTTATTTTGTGCTTAGGGAAAATAATCACAAATATAACATTAAAGAAGTCCGTGCACAAGAATAAAAATAGAGTAAATAATCCCTGTACTATTAGAGAAACAGAAAGAAATAGTTTGAGCAAGTAGAGGTAAAGGGATGAATGGAGAGGGTTTGCTTAAATTGATATAATGTAAATTTTTAAGTCATGCTACCAAAAATATGGGAAATTCTTATAATAGTCTTCATATATTCTATATAAAGGGTTGACTCTTAATTTTGTCTAAAACAGAAAACAGTTGTATCAGGTACGGTGGTGCAGGCCTGTAATCCCAATACTTGGGAGGCTGAGACAGGAGGATCACAGGTTCAAGGCCAGCCTCAGCAACTTAGAGAGACCCTCAGCAATTTAGCATGACCCTGTTTCATAAAAGAAGGGGGGGCTGGGGGGAGTAACTTGAAGTAGAATGCCCCTGGGTTCAATCCCCAGTACCAAACAAACAAAATTTTTTTTTAAATTCTACACATTTTCATGTAAGAATCTATGTGAATGTGTATGCAAATGTACACACACACAAATATGCACCTCCAATATGTGTCATCTCTAGATGCTATAATTATCTATAATTTATTGTCTTTAACATATCTCCAAATGTCCTATAAAGGACACATCTTAACAATCACTAAAATAACAATTTTAAATAAAAAAGCTTAATACAATCAACAAAAATGATTAGGCAAATGTGTTTTACTTGTAATAGATTGGAACTATCAACTCAAAAACAGCACAATTGAACAAGCCAATGTTCAATTTAAAAATGAACAAATTTTCACAATGTTTTATAACCACTTTCAGAGGAAAGCATATGATTATGAAATATTCTCTATGCAAGACAGGATTTTTACAAATCATACTTCATAACATATGTCAATATACTATTATGAAGCATTCTTTTTGTCTGTTGTTTATTTTTGTTTTTTTAGTATATACTGAAAAGTATCCTAAATTTATCAACAGAGGCCAGAATGCAAGAAGGTTTCTGACATTTTCCAACAGCAGGGCTTGGCTGTTACTTTCCAACTCTGAATCTCCCAGTGTCCTCAAGCTATAAAACCACCTATACCTGCCCACTTCTTCATAGGATTACCACGATGAGCTGATGATATAACATTGGAACCTTGTATAAGCTAGCGTAAAGAAACTGACTGCACTAATATTTATGACTTGGGTCATCATCGCCCATAATTGCTAATGGTAAGTCAGAGTGAAAAAAAAATCACTAAATTTATTTCACCAAAAATGGCAAATAAATGATACACTGACGACATAAAGTGAGACACAGCATGATTCAGTGGCATAGCTCACGTGCCACCAATGGAGAAATGGGTTCCATGGGTAAGTGTATAGTTCAGATCTAACCGATAAAGGCTAGGTCACAAAAAAATGCTTGCCTTTTTTTTTTTTTTCGTGGTACTGGGGATTGAACCCAGCAGCATTCTACCTCCAGGCTACATCCCCAGCTCTATTTTTTATTCTTTATTTTGAAACAGGGTCTCACTAAGTTCGGAGGGCCTCACTAAGTAGCTGAGGCTGGCCGTGAATCTGTGATCCTTCTGTCTCAGCCTCCCAAGTACTGGGATTACAAGCGTGCGCCACCACACCCGGAGCCTTTAATATTTTGAAAGTTGGAGAATTGACCACCTGAAAGTTGACCACCAACTAAGATACAGACTTAAACATGGTATCCCAAAAGAGTCACACAGCATTGGTAAAGGCTACAGCTCCCAGGTCCTTCTGTTGCTTCCCATCTTTTGAGCCAGCATGGATTAGAAATGCCTCCTCTTCCTGCTGGCCTGTGAGACCTGCTGCCTTCATGTCTCCAGCATCTGTGTGCAAACAACTCCATCTTTTCAACACTCTGGTCTGTGTACCCTTTCCTGCTACACCTAACTACATGGAGTCTAACTTAAATCCCTCACTTAGCGAATCTCAACCTTAGTTTTTTATTGTACCCAATTAATTGGGATCATACCATATTTCCAGAACAATTCAAAGACTGCATTGTCAAACTCATTCTTTCAATTACAGACGGAAGGAAGGAAGGAAGGAAGGAAGGAAGGAAGGAAGGAAGGAAGGAATCCCAGCTGGGCTCAGTGGCACATGCATGTAGTCTCAGCAATCCGGGAGACTGAGGCAGGAGGACTGCAAGTTCATGGTCAGCCCAAGCAACTTAGGGAGACCCTGACTAAAAACATAAAAAACAAACAGGGCTGGGGATGTAGCTCAGTGGTAGAGTGCCCCTGGGTTCCATCCCTAATAATACACACACACACACACACACACACACACAGAGCTATCTTAATAATTTAGTATTGAAATGTAGTTAATACAAAATAATAGGCCGGGTGTGGTGGCGCACGCTTGTAATCCCAGTACTTTGGGAGGCGGAGACCGGAGGATCCGGGTTCGCGGCCAGCCTCAGCTCTCTCTCTCTCTTTCTCTCCCTGTTTCTCTCTCTCTCTCTACCTAGTGAGGCCCTCTGCTACTTTGTGAGACCCGGTTTCAAAATAAAAGTATAAAAAAATAGGGCCGGGGGTGTAGCACGGAGGTAGAATGCCCCTGGGTTCAATCCCTGGTACCGTAAAAAAATAATAATAATAATAATAATAATAATACTTCCTGATTTTATCTTGCTTTCTAACAGCTTCCTCTGAACTATGTGAAGAAAAAACAATATTGACAGGATCCAATGGAATACACAACCAGAACATATCCAAAATATACAAGAATCTGTGTATGAAATGATACTTCAAACTGAAGATGAGATTCATTAACACCTATGCTGAATGTACAGACATAGGTCTTAGTTCTATGGTATTCATTTAGCAGAATGTCTGGCATATACTTAACAACCAAGAAAAAAAATGTTGAGTTACTGAGTGAAAAAAATAATCAAGAAAATCATTTTTCAGCTCGCTAGTTAGATAAAACTTTAAGAAAAAAATTCAATATGACAATTAAAAGAAAAAATGACAATTATTTACCTCAATTCAGGTTCGTGTAAGCCTTGCTTAGCACAACCAAAAGGAGAAACAAAGATATCAAAGAAAATGTGGGTAAGCCAACTACATAAAAATAAAAAAAACTAAAGAAAAAGCAAATAATTTTTAAAATGATAAACAGGAAATATATGCTATATGCATGGCAAAGGATCATTAGAATTTGACAAATCAGCAAAAAAAACCACAAATCTTCTAAGAAATATTGGCCAAAGATATCAATAAGCAAATCACAAGGAACAGGTAAATTGAAAAACGACCCTGAAAAATACTCACACTTATTAGTAATGAGAGAAATGCAGAAGAATAGCATGATAGAATGCCATTTTAAAGTAAAGAATTGCCGAAGACTAAAATAAAAGATGATCGCCAGCCCAGAAATGTTCTGAAAGGCAATCAGAGAGAATAGATAGAAAGCTGTAAAAGCACATTACGTTTCCACCTAATATTTACCTCATGTCACTTATCAAGCATACACATTAATACTGATAAACAAGGAAGTTCCAGACAATATTCATAATAGAAAACACAGGGGCGATTTTAGATGCCTATGGAAGATGTCATTAATTACTCTTCCCTCTCCGTTCTCTCCTCCTTCATCTTGGAATAAGACCACCACTTTCCCCTCCCTTAAAGGTTTTGTCAAATGACATTTTTATGAGGTAACAGCTTGCCTTTCATATAAAGGACAGGAACATGATGCTCGTAAGTCCAAACACACAGAAGACAGCAACACCTGTGAGGATGGAAGAGAAACAATACAGAAAAAAAAAACTGGGTTTGTAGGTGACCTCACAGAGCAGAGTAGCCATCGGAGCCAGGGCACCTGCCTATCTCTGTGCCACAGCAAGAGAGAGAAAGAAACTTCTACTATATCTGAGGGACTAAATGTTGTGGTCTTTTTTATTACAGCGGTTTAGTCTCTATCCTACTTAATACAATGCCCAGCAGTTTAGGATCGCCCATCCATATGATAAGCACTATTCAGGTGACAACTGAAAATCATATTCCTGAAGACAATGGAAATAATGAGGGGATGCTCATGACATGGGAATTATTGACTAATCTGGAAGACACAGTTTAGTAAACAGTAGTTAATTTGCTGATCTGGAACAAACAGATTAGTAAATAATAAATATATTAGAATTCCAACTTAGAGATGGAAAATATAGGGGTTAAGAGACAGCAAATGTAACAATGGTTACAACTACATAATAGAATTGTGGATAATCTCTTTTCCAATTGTTTTTTGTGATGATCTTATACTCTTCTGATAGAATGTTATAAAACTGGGGGAAATATTATAGGGGAAAAATTTTCTGGGTAAAGTAACACCAGTGCCCCAAACTAATGAAGAGATGTCCACACCTGGAAATTCAAAGTCCTAAATGACCCAGAAGAATGCTCAGTTACAGCTCAGTTACTTGTACAGGATGGGAGCTTAATATGCATTTTAAATTGGACCAAAACAAATATATTTTCTATGAAACCACTTAGTAACATTTTAATGAACTCTTATTAAAATAGCAGGTTAAATTTAGCCCCCGGTTTTAACATTTGCCACCATTTCCAACATATTCAGCAATATCACTAGGATTTTGCTATGGGACTATTAAGCAATTTTTTTCATAATAAATGATTCCAGTAAGTACTTATTTATTCTTTTGTGCGGCTTCACAGCAGATGTGATATTCAATACAAAAGTGCTGTAGTTGTTCAGCTCCTTTGAGCAGAAGAGTGGAACTTATTGAATGTGGGCTCTCACCGGATGGCATGGAAAACCTTAGTAAGTGAATACAAATGTAAAATAGGAATTCACACAATTTCTTAGGCGTGGAGAGATACAAATTCAAAAGCGCAGGCTAATCTGCTTTTCATACTGATTTCCTTACTACTACATAATATTTTTCTAACAAGATTTTTTAAACATATTCAAAGGATAGAAGATAGTAGGTATTTCCACAATTTATACTTCCTTCTTAACTTCTCAACCCAATGGAGGCCAAACACTTTAGGATGTATTTTTAAAGTGTCAACCAGTGACAGGTGCAAGAAAACTCTGACATCCTATCCTAGGGATTCCATTAAACTTTTAAGTGCCCTGATTTTTTCAGTGACTTTAGGACAATCATACAACCAGGATAAATAAATTCTTACCGTCCTAAACCTAAGACCAAAGGTCAGGGTACTATCAGTCTACACTACTCCAACTTCAATTCTTAACGAGTCAATCCAAACAAAACTGGATAAGTTAAACACTCCCATGTGAAATATCCACAAGTAAAGATAGCTCTAAATTTAATACTAGGGACGTGCAGACTCGATTGGCAGGTCTCTGTGTTAGTATTCACATAAAAACAAATGCTCTGCGGTGATAGTTTAGAGATAAGCTAACCCTCATGGAGGATAGTCCTTCTGGAGTATTCTTTGATTCCCTACATCTCATGATTTAGAAAAATGTTTGAGGGAAGATAAAACTCCATCTAAATAAGAATGTCTCTGTTGGCCTGGTCGACACTCCATGTTTCAGGACAAATATTACTTGTCAGAGAAGTCTCAACCCATTCACTTAGTCTGGGTTAGATGCTCTTGCTACAGATACTGTCATGACATTACATAATTTTTTCATGGGGTTAGCACACTTTATGACAATTGCCCATTCATTTATCTCCATCTTCCATTTACCTGGATGGAGAAGGGAACTATTTCAACCTCGTTCACTGTTTTGTCCCCAGAAACCAGCACTGTGCCTGGCAGAAAATAGGCACTCGATTTTCACATGATTAAATGAATGAGCCAATGAATGGAAAAGCAACCAATGCCAAAGAAATGTGAGTGTAAGACAGACCCACTGTTTCTCCACCTGCTCCCCTGGATCAGACCTCTATTTTGCATTGTGGAGATGGGGCGGGGTTATCTTATTACCATCCTCCCCCTGAGCAGGACTTACTGAAAACCGGTTGTTACCTTTGAAAGGAGGACTCAAACTATTCTGTTCTCTTTGCATTACATTTTCCAAACTTGCTGATGGCATTTTGAACAACAAAAAGAAAAGAACACGGGAATATTTTTTTTCCGATTTTTCAAAGATGCATCCGCTATCCTGGGCCCTACAACAGCATGGCTTATTTTCATGGCGGTATGTTGGACCTCTAAAGCTAAAATCTGCAGGCACTGAATGTAAATAAAATATTTGAATACATTCTAAGGATGCACAGTAATCTAGTAATCTTAAATACATTATAAGGATATGCTATTTTGTATGATAATCTCCAGATAAAAGCAGATTTCTAAGCATTCAACCTGCTGAGATAAATAAAGAGAGAAATGAGAAGTTAGGTGAACTTAGACTATAACTATCACTTTTTTTCATCCACCAGCTGGGTTCCCTGAAGTCAGGAAAGCTAGTTGAACAAGGAAGATGTATTCAGACTCAAGTGCCAAGGGTTGACTTTGGCTCCGTCGCAGGGCTGAGATCATAAATTTGATCTGCTCATCCAAATTCCCCATTATGAAATTTACAGACTATTTCTTCTTTATATTCCAGACACTTTACCACCCAACTGTGGTCCCCATCTGGCTACAGCATCCTGCATATCAGTCCTGATTTTCTGGTTAATGATCTTACTCTGGGAATTGTTCTTGAGCAAAATGTTAGAGAAAATAATTTCAGCTGCTGAAGGAATCTATTCTAAAGTAGCCTATTTTACTTGTCAACCTGGAAAAAAAATCTAGAAAAATGGAAACAATTTTGAATGTCAAAGAAATACTGAGATAATTTAAACATTTTAAAATAACACTTTGGGAGTGTTTAATGAAAAATGCAGCTTAAGTTTTTTTTTTTTTTTTTTTTTTTTGGAGAGGTGGAGGACAGGCAAAAGAATGGCATTTAACACCTGGCTTTAAGGCTAATGGCTTATGCCAGTCCTAACTTTCGGCCCAATTTCTATCATCCCACAAAATTACTGCCATCGAAGGGATGTGAATATTTGCTAACACTGCCAAGTCAAGCACGGATATTTTAATGATTCTTTGAAAGTACATTTACGAGCGGCCCCTAAGAAAGAGATTTTATTACATTCTACTTGAGACAATTGAAAACTTCAAATATATTGGAGCCATGTTGGTAGAAAAGCTCTCCAAAACTGAGACCGTGTCTGCACATGAAAAGAGAAGTGGAAAATGGAGGCAATTACCCACGTCTTGCAGGATAAGAGAAACAGCTCGGCCTTTAAACATCTACCCACCGAAGCAAAGCCCTGCTTCTCTTCTCTTCTCTTCTCTCTCTCTCTCTCTCTCTCTCTCCATCTCTCTCAATCTCTCTCTCTTTTCCCCTTTATTCCCCCCTGCCCTCTTCCTCTCTATTTTTTTTCCTGGACATAGACAAGATTGTTTTATTTTTTAAAAATATAATTTTTGGTGCATTGTAGTCTCACATCATAATGTAGTTCAGACTGATAGGGACAGACATGCACACAGCTATCTCTCCCCTTCCCCATACATGGTACTGAGAACAGCAGTGATAATTTCACATAGGTACCAGATGTCAATGGAAGGGTTTGATAGGGTTGTTTTGATTTCCTATTTCACCAAGCCTGTGCTGAAACAAATTTAAACACTTCAGATATTTGGAATCTGAGTTTGCCCCCCCCTGTGGGTGGAGCCTGAGAGTAGGAGGTTCTGGTCTCCTTTACTTCCCGGTATTTGCAGTACTTCGGAAATTCTGAGCTGATGAGACAAATGGAGGTAGCTCTTAGGAGCAAGCGGTTTTGGAAGCTGCCTGGGGCGATGGCTGTGGGAGATTTAAGGGACAAGCATGGGCTTCTGAGTGAGGCCTGCATCCCTGACCTCCTTCTGGATTTCTACTGAAACGCCTCCCTCTCTAGGCCTCCGCGTCTTCATCAGGCTACTGGTATGTAATGAGCTACGTAGCAGTGACTAGTAAGTTACCGAGTCAGACGAGCAGAACACTTAACACAGCACTCAGCAATAGCATGGGCTTGGTAACAGGAGCTATTGGGTTGAGTTCATCTGGGGCTATTTCATGGCCTATGCGTACATAAATACTTTTATTCTCACAATCCTAAAGTGCAAATACATCAGCTTTTAGGACCAGCCAACCCTGCATGGTAGAAGCAGGGCTGTTGGAAGGCCTTTGTCAGTCCCAGCCTCTGAAGTGATTGAACTCAGTCCTTTCATTCACCACCTACTCAACGCAGCCACACCAACACAAAATCGCATTTCATCTGCTGCAAATATTTTGAATGTCTAATTTTCACTGCTAAAATGTAAACTTGAATTTAGTTGTGATTTGACTTCTCAGTAGTCTCTTCTTACAATCTAAGTCTAATGTCTAATTGTTTTTCAAATGTGAAGCGATGTCTATTATGACTAACTTAAAAATTTCTGAAGAGGAACATAACTGCACATGTTACTTTTTGATTAGGACCACACCTGAGAGAGAAAACTAATGATTACTCATCAGACACTTTGCTCTCAAACTTCTGAGTCTTGTGACCTGCAGAAACCGCTCTATGAATGGGCAGATCATCGCTGACTCCGCCGCCTTCAGCCATAGGTCATGATGCTCACAGGAGAGGATGTACGTGTAGGAACGCTGCTAATGTGTACGTACGTCAGTACCTGGATGAACTAATGGGACAAAAGCCAATAGCAACAGCCTCCAAGTCAAGTCCAAACTCTTTTTAGTTTTCCTGACATCCTTTGCAATAAGTACTAACACAGAGCATCCCGGGGGGGGTGGATAAGATAGCACATCCACCCACAGAAAGAAGACAAGTAGCAAATCTAAGACCCTATGGGCCCCTGCCTTGAAGGTGAGGTACAGGGAGGGAAAGGCTGCATTGCATGAGAACCTTCCTTTCCTCTGCAAAGACAGGAGCGGGATACTGGGGGCTCTTCCCAGACTAGACTGTACCCTCCGGTAGCCATTCCCAGGGTGCAGGATGGGGACGGGCCCCACAAGTCGCCTATGATGGCTCCCTGGAAACTTCTGCGGCTTTCATCGGCGTTATGAAAGCGAAACGAGGCCAGACATCCTTCCAGGGCCAAAAGAGTTCGGAAACAAAAATCCACTGTGCGGCCAACCCACTAAAGCCAAGGCAGCTGAATAAGCACCCAGCTCACAGCACAGGAAACCGG
The DNA here is from genome assembly GCA_004027185.1 of Glis glis. Lineage (NCBI taxonomy): Eukaryota > Metazoa > Chordata > Mammalia > Rodentia > Gliridae > Glis > Glis glis. The sequence goes on from PVJS01000811.1 coordinate 75,602, forward strand.
GCTGCCCTGTAAATAGAATTAACGTAATGAGACTCTGTCGCCATCCCATGTCTGAGCTGAAAACTGACTTCTGCCAAGCCCTGCATCCAATCAGATAATCATGTCTCTGAATAAGCGCTGGACTTTGAGCTAGAGGTTTTCGATTGAAATTCAGAGTGCCCATGCCCTAAAACATTTCTTTATGACCAGTCACCCTAGAACTATAATAGTGGGGGGACCACTCCCATGCTGTGCTTTTAGGGGCTAATTATTCACACCAAACCCTGTTTTGTTTTCTTTTCTCTTCTTTTCTTTTGGTGCTGGGGATTGAACCCAGGAGCATTCTAGCCCTTTGTATTACTGTTGTTTGGAAACAGGGTCTTCTAGGTTGCTGAGAGTCTTGCTATGTGGCTGAGGCTGACCTTGAACCTGCAATCCTCCTGTCTCAGCCTCCCCAAAACTCTGTCTTAACTGAGGAATGTCATATACTTAAAGGGGAAGGTGGAGAGAAAGAGAGACAGGGAGAGAGAGAGAGAAAGAGAGAGGAGATTTTCACTATCTAAAGTATTTTTTCTATGGTCCCCAAATTAATAAAGAACTAACAATTTAGATACCATCTCTGGCTTCTTTCCAATAGGACGTCCAATAAGAGGGTCTCTCAAAGGATTTATCCACCAGGAAAGCAAACATACTCATACAAACAAGAGAGGGTAGAAACTTGCTACTGAGATGTCACTTGGCTGTGTATTTAGATATTTTGTTGGATGAACATATTTCACTAAGAAACCTCGCTGCCCGCTAGGGTCTGTGCATGGTGCAAGAGGGCAGACCTTTGCTCCTTGTTACTGAAATGAATGACTCATCCTGCATGGCTGGAATGAATTAGGTAGGGAATCTATTCAGAATGCAGAATGCCTTTTATGAAATGTGCATGAAAAGCCTTTTAATAACATGCTCAGCTGTGTTAGTTGACACCCCATACCAATGCAACAGATTAGTTGGTTGAGCCCTTCAAGCGCCATTCATTTGTCCCTGCTCTGTGTAGCCTCCTGAATGTGCTCTTACGTCTTGTCCTGTCTCAGTGGGCTGGCAATCTTTTCTCTTCGGTTTGCATTGTGAGGTGGCTGTGAGGTCGAGAGGGCCAGGAGCAGAATGTAGTGGTTTGGATTTAGAATGTCCCCCCAGCGCTCATAGAAAAAAGGTAGCAATGTTGTAAGCTGGGCTTGGTTGTAATCTCATCAATGGATGAATACATTGTAATGGATTTACTAGGTGGTAACCTAGGCAGGTGGGGTGTGGCTGGAGAAGGTGAGTTCCTGGGGGTGTGGCCTTAGGTATCATGCCTGTGTCTTTGAGTTCTCTGGTTTGCTTGTTCTGTTCTCTTTAGCTACCAGCCTTCATGATGTGAGAGCAGAGCCTTGCTCTCTTGCTCTCTCTGCTTCCGGCCTCTGTGATATGAGGAGCAGAGCCCAATTACTCTCCCTCTCTCTGCTTCTTGCTGCCTTGCCCTGAGATCTGCGGTGCCCAGCCTCACATGGACTGAACCCAAAATCTCCATGGAAACTGTGAGCAAATAAATCTTCCTTCCTCTAAGTTGTGTGGTCAGGTTTTGGATTATAACAGTGAAAATGCCGACAGAGACACAGTCCATGGGAAGTAGGTCAGGACTCTCCCCACTGTGGACTCCAGTGAATGGTCCCAGTAGATTGACTCCACATGAGACATGGAGACATTTCAGGAATACTAGGAGGATTATGGCTTAGGATATAATACAGTTAAGACTCACCTGAGTACAAATTTTATAATTACTAGCACATATTAATTGTACACAATCATGGGTTTCCTTGTGACATTTTCATACATGTATATCGCTTACTTTGATCCTATCCACCCTCCCTAATGCCCTCTTACCTCTTTTGCACTCCTCCCCTACCATGGTTCCTTTCTCCTTCCCTAATAGTCCCCCTTCTAATTTTATGTCACTTTTTTTCTCTAGATTCCATATATGAGAGACAAGCGATACTTGTCTTTCTGAGTCAGGCTTATTTTGCTTAATATGACAATTTTTTTTTTTTTGCAGTACCGGGGATTGAACGCAGGGGCGTTCTACCTCCGCACTACACCCCCGGCCCTATTTTTTATTCTTTATTTTGAAACCGGGTCTCACGAAGTTGCAGAGGGCCTCACTAAGGAGAGAGAGAGAGAGAGAGAGAGACAGGGAGAGAGAGAGCAAGAGCGCTGAGGCTGGCCGCGAACCCAGATCCTCTGGTCTCTGCCTCCCAAAGTACTGGGATTACAAGTGTGTGCCACCACGCCCGGCTATGACAATTTTTTTTAAAAAATGTGTCTACAAGGATAAATTTGGGAAGCAGTCCTAAATGTTTAGAATGAAAACTTGTGAATAGAGTGAGTAAAAAGGAATGATTGGAGCAAAAAAAAAAAAAAGTATGACTTTTTTTATGTGTAGTTGATTGGGAGAAAAAGAAAGATAAGTATAGAAGGGAATTCCTGAAGCGTCTGCCCCGGGGTGGGTTAAGAGAGGGGAAGAGTAGAATGGAATGCATTTGCAGATTCTTATGTATTCATAGGAAATCTCTCTACCTATCACAAGGTGCAGGACAGTGGTAAAAACTTTTGCTCCGTATCATCCTACATGAGAAAGTTTAGCTCTTTAAACCTTTGATAACATAGGAGTGTCATACCTATAAGGATTTTTAATCAATAATAAATGACACAAGCCAGGCAAGGTGGTGCATGCCTGTACTTGGGAAAAGGAAACAGGAAGATCACAGGTTCCAGGCCAGCCTCAGCAACTTAGCGAGCCCCTCAGCAACTTAGCAAGACCCTGTTTCAAAATAAAAAGCCAGGCGTGGTGGCACATACTTGTAATCCCAGTACTTGGGAGGCTGAGACGGGAGGATCACAGGTTCACAGCCAGCCTCAGCAACTTAGTGAGGCCCTCTGCAACTTAGTGTGACCCTGTTTCCAGATAAGAAGTAAAATAGGCTTGGGGCTGTAGCTCGGAGGTAGAACGTCCCTGGGTTCGACCCCCAATACAATAAATAAATAAATAAATAAATAAATAAATAAATAAATATTTAAGAAGCTGGGGGTGTAGCTTAGAGATAGAATGCCCCTGGGTTCAATTCCTAATACAAAAATGAGGAAAATAAATGAGTAAAGCAACCATAAGTATGTCTCATAAAGGCTAGATATTTGATAAATACGACTATGATTATAATGTTAATGTAGATTGTAAATGACAAAGACTAAGTTGTAGGTGTTTGCACTAAGTCCGCATGCCATCTAAAATTAGAATTCAATTCAAATATAGAAGTCTTATCCCAGTTACTTAAAAGCATACTAAACTGTAATGATTTTACATGTTGACTCATTGGTAAAGCCGAGGTTAAAGAAAATTTGAAATGTTTCTAATCATCATGCACTAATAAAAAAGAAAGGTAAAAATTTTGCAGAATGGCAGCATTAGAACGTGATACATATATACATATGGTTAATGTCTATCTCAGCTAAATCCTGTCAAAGAACAGCAAACCAAATTCATCTACTCTCCTCCCCATAGTTCTGTTTTCTGTCTTCACTGAGGCACCTTGTAATATAACAAGGATGATTTTAAGAAATTAAAAGATGGTCTATAAAGTTAAAATGTAAACACAAATGGAGCCTATAAGCTTAGTCGGTATGGTGGCACACACCAGAATTTGGGAGGCTGAGACAGGAGGATTGTAGGTTTGAGGCCACCCTCACCAACTTAGGGAAAACACAACAACTTAGTGAGACCCTATTTAAAAATAAAAAGCCAGGCATGGTGCTGCACACCTGCAATCCAAGTACTTGGGAGGCTGAGACAGGAGGATTGCAGGTGCAAGGACAGTCTCAGTAATGTAGCGAGACTCTCAGAAATCTAGGGAGACCCTTTTTCAAAACAAACAAACAAAAAGGGCTGGGGGTGTATCCTGGAGGTAAAAAAAAATTCCCCCTGGGTTCAATCCCCAATACAAAGAAAAAAAGAAAAGAAGGAAGGAAGGTAGGTATATAAAGGACTGGGGGTATAACTCGGAGGTAGAACGCCTCGGGTTCAATCCCCAGTACAAAAAAAGTACAACAAAAAAGCAGAACCTATAAGCTTAGGCCATCCTAGAGTTAGATGTCTTTAGGTTACCTAACTCAATTCCCTCCATGTAAAATTCTTTATGTGGGCCATTTTTAGTTCCATGTGCGCACACTGAAACCCACAGGAGTCCATCACCACGCGGGGCTTCCCAACTGCAACTTCACACGATTCCCGTAGTCAGAAAGTTCATGCTGAATTGAATTCCCTGTCCTCATAACAATGTCTGCCACCTGCTAGAACAATACAAAATCTGTCTGTCCCAACCAGCCTGAAGCGTCTGCAGTTCCTTACTTATTACACAATCCTCAGGATTCAGACATCTGTGAAGGTGTTCGGTCCACACTGCAGTTTCTGAGGGAGGGGGACAGGGACAGGTGTGCTGAGCCCTCTTGTGCCACCCTCAGGATGACATCTCAGGACCCACATTCTTTACTGGCAGCTCTCCCACTTGTCAGCAGGAAGCCAGTAAAAACTGCTGAGTGTCTGGTTCAATTTCCAAAGGACTTTGATTTGTTTAATAATGTTATCTAGAAATCCAGCATTCTATGGAAAAAAAAAGGAGTCAAAGGTAACTTGTAGGCCTATGCTTTCAGAACACATTCTGAAATTAGTGGCTGCTACTTTTCTATGAACTCGCAAGTCATGTTAGTAATTTGCCCAGGTTTTACCAAGACATTGGTGCCAAATTTATGTATCTAGCCAGGCATGGTGGCACACACCTGTCATCCCAGTACTTGGGAGGCTGAGACAGAAGGCTCACAGGTTTGAGGCCAGCCTCAGCAATGCAGCAAGACTCTCAGCAACCTAGCAAGACCCTGTTTCAAAAAAATAAAATAGGGCTGAGGTGTAGCTTGAAGGTAGACTGCCCATGGGTTCAATCCCAAGCAACAACAACAATAACAAAAATATGAATCTGTCATATTCATAATCCATTTCTCTCTCCCTCTGTTTTTGTAAATTGCAGAGTATATATTTATTTTTTCCTTAAGGTTTTTGCTCCTTTTTTGTAGTCTTTAAGTTTATCCCTTCTCCGGGGTACAGTTTATCTGGGCTGGATATTAGAAATCGTGTGAAGTGTCTAGGTAGCCTCCTAATGCACTCTCTCCTTCATAGACATCCAAACCTTCTTATTTATCTTTATTCTACTTTCCGGCTTGTCAAAAATGTCAGATAAAAAATAAAAAGTTGTGTCTTATTCATGCCACTGATTAGCTTACATTGTATTTCAAGAATGCTCATGCTACCTTCTATCTTCTTATCATGTGAATAAAGCTTTGTTGTGACTTGGGGGGAGTAGAAGACAGCCTGGGGGAGTCTTGTACTAATAACTGAAATCTTTATAGAATTTTGGATTGTTACCTAAATTTTTTTAAATATTTTTCTTTTAAAAAGCTCTCATATTTTTATATTTTTGCATTTATTTCTAATTATAAAAATAATATACATATATTTATTTTATAAAAAATATATGGAGTTTATAGAAATATATATGTACATATATATGCTTGTACACACACACACACACACATACACATACACACACACATATTCTATAGAAATTCCTTACGTAAAGAAAATTGTACAGGAAAGCAACAAAAAAAATTCATACCTTCATAATTCATAGGCAAATATCACTAACATATTGATCAATTTAGAGTTTTTTCCTTTATACAATTGACATATGAACACAGGCATAGATGCATATACACACATGCATAAATGTATATAATTTCTATCATTTTTCCACTTAAGATATTGTTATATGATTTTCCTACATCAATAGAGATTGTTTGATAATTTAAATGACATTATGTTTTACCATCTGGACATTTTCCCAATGTAAACATTTAAATGTATGCCAATTTATATGATTACAAATGATGCTTCTGTAAAAATATTTATATATGAATCAGTTTTCTCATTTCAAATTATTCCTATCTTAAAGAGATTTTTCCTAGCAAGCATATAACTTTTCAATACTACATTGTAAGGGTTTACTTCTGATTTAGCCTTTAGTTAGGGAGACTATTTTGGGGGAAATACATATTTATTCCAAAAAAAGGGTATATGAGCAATAAATTTCTAAATTCTTACTCATGGGATGATACGGAATTTCTATTAACTTCATCATGAAATAAAAACTGGCCCGACTAAAATTTTTAGGTTATAATCCCTTCCTTTCAACACTGTTCAACACTGCCCCATTGGTTTTGGTTATGTCCTCTTAAAGTCTAATGATATTAAATTTGTTTTCCTTCATTGGTACATTAGGAATTCTTTCCATATAATTATTAGAGAATTCTTTTCTTTTCAAATACACTGCCATGAAATGGTACCTTTCCATTTCATATCATCCTCCTGATCTATTTAATATAAATATTCAAACTGTGTTCTTTTCCAAATCCAGAATGCTTCCTTTAACTACATCTTTGGTTGTTGATTCTATTCCAAAGGTATTTTTCTTGAGGAAACTCGTAATTCTTATGTTGTTCGTTTGTGACATTTTCACCTTAATATGTCATTCCTCTTTATTCTAGCATATTCCAGGGTGTGGTCTTCCCCCATATCATTGATTTAATATAGGGCTTTTTCATATATAGTGCTTTTTTAATATAGTACTTTTCATATATAGATAGGAATTTTTGAGGGAAATGGTAAGATGTCATCAGTTTGCTAACTAGACAAGATTTTAAATAAAAACTATAGAAATATTGTTAAAATTTAATTTTCTCAACCAAACTTCTGTGAGGCACATGAGTGTCTTTGTTTATGAAATTCTCACAGTCATCTGTCCAAAAATAGACTTCAGAACTTCCCCTTTTTTATACGGTTACCCTAGAACCATATATAAATTTGCAACATCTTTTCCTAGAAGCACATTCTGCTAGATTCCAAGATGTAAGAGAAGTTATCATGTCTTGTCTGCTCTATAATCTAGAACCCATACAGAACACATGATCAGACTTAGTAAATGCTCAAAACTTACTACTTGATGGAGATGTTTACGGTGAATCAAAAATAAATATCTACTTTCATGGTGATACTGCTGAACTTTCTATGTTTATGTGATTCATCTCTCCCATGGTCTGATTTCTGATTTAACTAGATGCTAGAACTACGATAAGACATAAGAGTTCTAGAGAAGGTTGCCCCTCAAGAACATTTCCAACCATTAGCCATTAGATAAACAAGCAAATCAAAAACTGAGATAGATGCTAGAGACAGAGTGAAGAGGGAAGGTTAATAGAAATCCAAGAAGCTGGGCGTGGTGGCGCACGCTTGTAATCCCAGTACTTGGGAGGCTGAGACCGGAGGATCAGGCTTCGCGGCCAGCCTCAGCTACTTAGTGAGGCCCTCCGCAACTTAGTGAGACCCTGTTTCCAAACAAAGAATAAAAAATAGGGCTTGGGGTGTAGCTCAGAGATAGAATGCCCCTGGGTTCAATCCCCATTACCACCAAAAAAAAAAAAAATAGAAATCCAAGAGCACCAAAGAGAGGCAGACAGAGCAGTCAGATAAGGAGACTCTACATCCCCAGTGGGAGGCTTCTGGTGACTCTCTTAGATTGTTGTACCAACATTCACAACAGTCCCTTTACAGTGTTCATCACACACCCTGGCAAAGCTCTTACTTCTATGTCTTTCCCAGAAATTCGGCCTTTCTGTTCTATCATTGTGAAGACAGGGTGAACTTCCACATAGATTTGTTTCCCTGGGTGCAACGAGTATTTCACCACAGTTTAATAAGAAGCACTCTGCCACCTGATAAAACAGCAAGAGAGCCGTCTTTCAAGTGATCCCTGTTTTGATCTATACAGGATTCATGGCTGAATTTAGGAAATGTTCTTTCTCCCAAGTAATTGCAATATCCATCTAATTCCGGCTGAAACAAACTCCTGTCATTCTGCTTATTCACACACCTACGTGAGCAAATGTAATTTCCTTGAGATAAAGTATGCTGACTGGATCAGTAAAAAAGAAATAGGAAAGTAATTATTCCAAAGAGGGGGGGGAGGAACAAAAGAACCCTGGGCTTGCTTATTAGTTCTTTGGTATGCAGCCATGGTTTCAGTCAGGAGCTTGTGTAAGAGCATGTCTTATCCCCACACAGAAAGAAATTTGAAACAAACACAGTTTATGGAGGCCTAGGAAAATTATTTTCTTTTGGTTAATTGCTATAGAATAAATATGACGACAACTTTACTTATATTTTTTCCATAAGCAGAGAATGATAAGACATCTATTTGCCAATAGGCACAGTAAAGTCAGCAAAGATAGAAACACGACCCTCCGTTATCTGTAACATTTTTGTTTTGTTTGTTTGTGGCTGGCCACTTTCTGAACGCTCTTCCTACCTTTGGAGCATTCCTCACTTTATAAATGAGCGGGAAACAGAACCTGCTCCGACTGTAGAAACTGCCACAGACTCACTTTTCCAGGTCACTTTGCAACTAGCAAGAAAGTGTGTGACCTACATTTTATCCAAAAGATGAACCCATCAGATGCCGAGTTCAGAGTAGATCTTGGGTGGTGTCTGGTGCCTATGGTAGTGAGGATTCAAGATGGCACCCTGATATTCAATGGTAATAGCAAAGACACCCTCAGCAGATTGATTTCTTGGCAAGATTTGGAGTATCTAGTTTCTACTTATTTGTACCTATTTTGCCCACCTTCTAGGCAGTTCAGCGAGTTACCTAATGTAATCCCAATAAATTCCTTTTCTGCTTAAACTGCCCACAGTTAATGTCCATTTCTTACAACTAAGAACCCTACTGATATAATATTCACACCAATGATACTCCTTCCCCCTGCTCACGTCCAGGGTTCTATCATGGTGTCTACCCCACGCTGTAGCAGTCTACCTGTGATAGTTAATCTAATTTGTCAATTTGACCGGATCATGACACACCCAAGATCATGAGACTTTGGGTGTGTAACAGCAGATTAAACAGAAAGTCCTGCCCTAAATGTAGGCAGCAGGGTTCTGATAGGTGCAGGACTTAGATAAAAGAAGGAGAAAGCCGTCTAGAGGGATGCGCGACTCTTTCTGAAGAAAACACATCTGCTCTCGTCTGAGATCGTCGGCCTCCAGCCCTTCGAACTGAAACTTCACCATCATTTCTCCAAAGAGCTCTTAGACCGCTCGACCAGCTACTGGTTCCTCTGACTCTCCATGTGCAGTCGGAACTCGGGACTACATTGTAAGCTGGTCTGATAAATCCCGTTTTCCATATACCCATTTTGTGAATTCTGTTAGTCTAGTGAACCCTGACCAATACACCACCTTTATACCTACGTGATTCTTCTCTGTGAAGTCCTTGAGGGCAGACATGCTCTGTTTTTTTGGTTTTGTTTTGTTTTCCCCATCTATAACCTCAGTCTATAACATAGTTCCTGATATATAGAGGCACTTCAGAATGTGTGTGAAAGTGGATGACACCATTAAAATCCTCTTATTGTTTTCCGGATAGGTAATTCACCTTATCCTTTCGAGTGGAAGTGGATGCGCTCTTTCATGTCGATTCCGGGAGAGCTTTGGCTATTTGCTTGGGTATTTCGCTTCCTTTTCTATCGGTTTTGATGCAAGGATGGTGTCTTAATTAAACTTGGGTCCCCTGTTCAATGAATGAATGAATGATCGATGAATGTGAACACAACTAGTGAGTAGCAGAGTCCTGCCTCGGAATTACATCCACCGACTCCTGGCCCAGTGGCCCTCCCAGCTCTGAAGCAGCATCCTGAGTAGGACAATGGCCTCTTATTTTCTCTATGATGTGTATGCCATCTTGGCCTGTTGGCATTTAGAAGTAAACAACCCTCAAATAAAGTACTTTTTCTGGTTGCCTGCTATAACCAAACAGACCCCAGAGGAGTAACATGTCTTGGGATATCTGATTTTAGAAAAACTGGTTGAAATTATAGAATTTATATTACTACAGCTGTCATTAGCCATAAATGATGCCTAGCAGTTTAGAATTATTTTATTGGGGGGGGGTTACTGGGGATTGAACCCAGGGTATTCTACCTCCAAGCTACCTCCCAGTTCTTTTTATTTTTTATTTTGAAACAGGGTTTTGCTAAGTTGTTGAGGGTCTCACTAAGTTTCTGAGGCTGGCCTTGAACCTGTGATCCTCCTGTCTCAGCCTCCTGAGTACTGGGATTACAAGTGTGCACCACCATATCCAGCTGTAATTCTTAATGTTTTAGCTCAACTAAGTTTCTCAGCATAATTAAGGAAGATGGCAAACGTTTTTGCTATCCCTCCTTACATGTTAAAACACTATTAATTACTTCCCCCAAACCATCTGCCTAGCTTGGCATCCCTTCAAGGGGCCAAGACATGAAGGTGTGCCTTTCTGCAATCCTCAGACCACAGGGGTTTTAAGAAAAATATATATATTTCTTTTTACTTCAATATGCCTCTTGAGTTAATGCTCCCTGCCTGGCTGTCTTGAATGTCTCTTCAGCCAGTCTGCAGTGTGGTACAGTATAAGAAAGGCCAGTGTTATAGCTAAAAGAAACGGGTTGGGGTTTAGGCTACCCACTTACTACCTGTGTGTCCCGGAGTGAGTCGATGCGCTTAATTTTGCCTCTGCTTTTTCTCCTACAAAGTGAGTATGACATCTTGCTTAGATTAGGCTGAATACAGAAATGTTGTATGATAATACATACAGTATCCAGCAGGTGGTCACAGAAGTGAATGGTTGCTATTACTACTACATTTGCTGTCTGGAAGTAGGACAGGTACTTTATCCAAAATATTTTATAAAATATGCACAAAAGCCAGTTGTGGTGGCACACACCTGTAATCCCAGTACTTGGGAGGCTGCGACAGGAGGATTGCAGATTTGAAACCCACCTTCACCTAGAGATGCCCTGCTTCAAAACAAAAAAATAAAGTCAGGATGGGATGTAGCTTGGAGGTAGAATGCCCTTGGAATCAATCCCCATTACCACAAAAACACAAGAAAGGAAGGAAGGGAGGGGGAAAGGAAGGTAAGGAGGGATGGAGGGAGGAGAAAGAAAAAAGAAAAAAGAAAAAAGAAAAAAAAAGAAAAGAAAAGATAAAAGAAAAGAATAAGAATAAGAATATATACAACGGCCTTTGTATAAGATTCCACCATTCCCATTTTACTGGAGGGAAAACCGAGGCCTAGAGGGGTTAAGAAAACTGCAACAAATACCTCGGTTAATAATGACTTATTAGAATGCCCAGGACCACCCACGTAGGGCCACCACGCGCCACCCCCTTTTCTGGTTGCCTCCCCCTGCCTTCTCTCTGGGCTTCAGGTTCCCACAGACGGCTGGATCCAGGGCACCCTGATAATGAAGTCGCTTTCCAGCCTGTCACCGCATTACTCACACTGCTGAATCACATCCCTGAACTCCTGCACCTCTCCCCCTCCATCCACCAGCACCCACCCTGCTCCTGCACAGCGCAGAGGAACGCAGCCTCCCTTTGGCCCCGCGAGGAGTACCGCAGGACCTCCCAGTTTATTTATCAGAAGAGCCTTAAGCTTTTAATAAACGACCATTTCAGAAATACAATTTCGGAGGTCTTTTGGAGGGCTATAATCGAAGATGGTATTGTCACTGGTGGCGATGGAAAGCTGCCTGTATTTGTTTCTCTGTCCTCCTGTGTTCCCTTCAGGTACCACATAAAAGCATTAAAAAACAGCTAAGCCTTAAGCCTCGCAGAGCTCTTCTGAAGGGTAAACCATTTCTTTGTCACTCGCCGCTACAAGGTTGAGGCCATTCTTAAAACAGAACTACCTACTGTAATGACTCACGGGTGGCTTCCTAATAGCCTGTTTTGTTGTTAAATGTCTCATTTTACAAGATAAATCATTGTACCATGGCATCCATTGCAAGTTGCTAGGCTAAAAGCACACCTTTGCTGCTGCTGATCTTTCCAGAAACAACAACCTCGGCCCACACATAGCGCTTGCTGCTTATTCTTCGCGGTACATGAGGTGACTCGCATGTAGACTCGGGCTCCTTAGGAAGGGAACTTGCTGTTATTTGTCCAACAAAAGTCATTCTGTAACAAAGCTCTGTGTACCCTGAGAGTAGCTACCAGAGAACCAAGGCTAGAGAGTGTGGGGGGAAAACGCCATATTTGGGGAGATTAAATATACAATGATTCAATGAATCTGAACCTCACATTAATTTGCAATTAAAAATAAAAATGCATTTTTGAATTGTGATAATTCACTTCTAGGAGAGGCATTGTTTTGCTCACTGCAAGTGGTAGAAAGGCTGTTCATTAGCAACCAAATTTCTACATAAAGTAATAACTTGAGTATCCACAAAATTATAGTGTCTTAGTCACTGGACTTAAATACTGTGGAGCCAATAAAATGATCTAACTGCTGTGTGCATGTATGTCACTATCACTATGAACTACATTGTGATGTGAGACTATAATGTACCAATAAAAGAGATCTTTGTAGAAACAATAGGATGACATGGGGGGGGGCAAGCAATATGCAAATTATTACCTATTATTTAAAAATCAGTAGGAGAATCAAACCACTGTCTGCATGGGAAATGGTAAAGAAGGAAACATGAGATCGCAGGGTAACATGTGAATTATTAATTTATAATGAAGCAATTAACTGAAACTTAAAAGAGTATGTCTTGTTCCTCTGTAATCACTCATATACAGAAGGATGGAAGTAAATGTTTCTAGATTTTAAGAGCTCTGTGCAAGTTATGAGACAAAAAGAATTAAGGAGGATAAGCATACCAGTGTTTTTCCCTGTATTAGTCAGGATAGGCTAGGCCGTGCTACCATAACAAGCCAACCCCCAAATCTCCATGACATAATACATATTATTTCTTAGTCAAAGTCACATGTGGTCCCATTGGCTATTGCAAGGCCCTATGTATTGACTAGTATTGACTCAGGGGCCAGCTTACTTCTTTCTGTGCTATTACTGAGCTATCTGGAATGCATGTCATCCAGAAAAGAGAAGGCTAGAGGGTAGCACAGGCTATTTTCACTGTTCTTACAGACTAAATCAGTACCTTCAAAATTCATGTCCTGAAACGCTAACTGCCAATGTAACTGTATTTGGAGATGGGCCCTTAGGGTGCTAATTACAGTTAAACGAGATAGTAAAGGTGTGTCCCTAATATGATGAGGCCTGTGCACCTATAAGAAGAGGAAGAGACACCAGAGCTCTTGCTCTCTCTCTCTCCATGGGCACAGAGCGAAGGCCACCTGAGGACATAGTGAGAAGATGGGCATCTATACGCGAGGAAGAGAGCTCCCATTAAACATTGAATTTGCCAGAACTATTCACAACTGTGAGATGATAAATGTCTGTCCCAACAGACCAATACAACTGGTTTACCCAAACATGACATGCATTGTATCTGATGACAGCCCATTGGCCAGGAAGAGTCAAACAGCTCTACCTGACCTCATGGGGGCTGGAGAATTCTGTGTCTTATATATCCAGAAACAGAACTAGGCTTTCATGAGCACTCGGATGGCTACCATGCCTCAACACATACATTCCAAATGAAAGCAAAGTGAGCTCTGATCTAGGGAAGAAGACAGGCTTCCAGAAAACTAAGAGAGTGTCAGGACCAGTAAGGTATTCATGCTGTATCCCTCTTGGGTTTAGTCCCAAGGGACTAAAGGTATCTGAGGTGAGTCCTCTTGAAGTTGGGGGTAAATTTGAGAGTACATATCTTTTCTTGTTTCTTTCCTAGGATTTCAGAAAACAGAAGTTTCCCCAAAGTATCATTTGTTTTCAAAGCATGAGGAAGCCACAGTATGGCCTACAGGGGAGGTGGGATATAACTACCATCCCCAACTGGTTCTCAGTGGCCTACTGATATTATAGTAGAAGATTTCAGAAAAATATTACAAAGTTTTATGGCACCCTGCCTGCCATTGTCCGAAATGTTTGTGTCCCCCTCCAAATGCATAGGTTCAAATCTAATCTCCAAGCCATATTATTAAGAAATAAGGTCGATAGGAGATGATTAGTTTGCGATGGCTCTACCCTCATGAATGGTATTGGTGCCCTTATAAAAGAAGCCTGAGGGATCTTATTGCCCATTATGTTACATGTGGACGCATCTAGAAGGCATTGCCACTGAAGACAGAGAGCCTTCACCAGACATTTCATCTGCTGGTGCACTGACCTTGAACTTTCCAGCCTCCAGATCTATGAGAAATACATTTCTGTGGTTTCTAAATTATTTAGTCTACGGTACTTCAGGTCTTTCAAATGGACTAAGACACACCCCAAGATGGACAGAAAGATAAGCGCAGGGGATGAGGCAGGCTGGTGGTTCCACAGTTCTATTGGCTACTGAAGCAGCAGCATCTTTAACAAGCTCCCTAATTTTCTCCTCAGCAAGGTAGAGTTAACAGTTGGAGATGCTGACATGGAACTGGGATTTATAGCTTCAATAAGGACGACAGGATTCTCTAATAGCAGAGGCCATGTGGCATTATTTAACAGACAGAGGCAAGATGGATGAAATTACTGTGAGGGAAAGAAAAGCCAAAGTGGCAAACAGGGTGTCCTGACCTGCAAAGATCGGTGACTACAGCTTGCAGACCATAGTATTGCTCAGAGTAGGAGAGACGTCTTGCTACCTCTGGCATGTAAGGATCTCTTCTCCTGGGTACAGAAAAGGTTGCTGTACTGTGTATCTTACAGCACTAAAAGAAATGGGCAGCATTTGGTGAGCTTCTCTGAATATTAGAGGTGTCATGAAGCACATTTAGGAATATTGCTATAAGTCATGTATCAGGTGACTCAAAAAGATGCCAATATTCAGTGGTACTCATAGCAAGAGATGATTCTGCAGTATTTACAAGATGTAGTGCAAGCTGCCCTGCACTCAGGTCACATGACCCAACAGATTTAATGATGCCTGAAGCAGGCTGAGGAAGGATGCAATGTGTTGTCCCTGTCAAACCTCAATAGAAGAGCCAAGGGCATATCTCTGGGGTTCCAACGAGGCCATACCTTCTGCAAGAGAAAACCAAGTCACCATTTTAGCAACAGGTTTTAAAGTGATAAGAAGCCCCAGTTGAGTCTAAGATCCTGACCCCAAGACCCCAAGAAATTATGTATCTAGAATTGCCCCTTTTGTGCTGATATTATCAGACCCTCCCAAGTCACAATATCAGATGACTTCAAGAGCAACCCACCATTGATGGAAAGGGTACATTCAGGATAGATTCAAGGAGGTCTCGAAGTCATCAACAACTTGCATAAAGAAAGGGCCCACACTCCTAGAGCTTCTATTGCTACCTGAATTACACCAGTGCCTATCTCTTGAGTCATGCCTATGGACTCAGGTGAACAGAGAGAAATAAAGGACTGAGGTCAAGCTCTTGATGGATGGATTGCCTCTACGTGTGGATGTTGGCTGAAAATGCTGCGACACTGTCGTCCCAGTCCCAGGTGACCTTGCAGGAGAGTGGTGAAGGGAAATCCTCCTAGTGGACAGAGATGCGAACAGTGCAGGTGGTCACATACTTTGTGTGCAAGGAGAAAGCGCCTGAGGTGTAGAGTAACACTGAATGCTGAGCCCTGCCAAATGGCTTATCGGATTGGTAAAATGCCTAACGGAAATAAGATCAGAAACAAAGAAATATGGGGAAGAGGCAAGGAATAGAGAGGTAGGAAACCAGTTGGAGTGGTACTGCATCCAGTGCTTGAACAAAGGGCCGTTGAACAGAATGGCAAAGAGGGAGGTGAAGGAGGTCAAAAGCCACTCCACACACACTTCTTTAGCATGTTTTGAGGTAGCTATTCAGAGATGCTGTGGACCCAAGAAGGGCTCTGAGAAACTGCCAGTTATGTAAAAAAGAAATTTACAAGGAGTCAATACAGATTCAGGCCTGGGCTTTCCTAGATTAGATCCCCTATCTCCTTGGTTTTATCACAAGAAGAAGAGATTGGGGTTCTGACACCTAGCATGAAGATGATCATTGGTGACTTTCTGATAACTATTATCTAGGATTCTTCTTATCTGCATAAAAAGACATCTTTTGTTTAGTACATATGCCCCCCTTTACCTTCTTCTAACCTGTCACTAACTCCATGAGCCCCAAATTTCTTTCTGTGTGGTCTGATACTTTTTGTATGGTTCCCATATTTCTGCATGCTAAGAAATTTTTGTATGCTTTTTTCCTCCCTGTTAATTTGTCTATTTCCAGTTTATTTAATAGACTTAAAAGATCAAACCTGAACTTCTCTACAGAGGCTATACATGGGTGGGTCAAACCGAATGAGAATCCTTCTATCCAGGCCAATGCTGAATACTCAGTGTACCAAAAGCAGAAGCCAATGCTGAACCCTCAGTATGGCACTACTCCTGCAGAGACCAGCCACTTCCTGGTAGATTGACTTATCAGACAATTTGTACCTAGAATTTTACTTACTGGAACCGACATCCACTCTAGAACTGGGATTGCTTTCCTGGCCTGCAGTCCCTCTGTCAGCACCACTATCCAAAGATGAGCAAAAGACCTAATTGACAGCATCGTATCCCACTAACCACCACCAGCTCAGGGATTTGTTTTATGGCAATGGAAGTGCAATGATAAACATGTGAAAATAAAACCACAGAATGGGGGAAAATATTTTCAAATCATCTGGAAAGGTATATTAGATAGATACTCTAACACTCTAACAACTCAGTAATAAAAAAAGACAACCCAGTTAAAAATGAGCAAAGGATTTGAATAGATATTTCTCCAAAGATATACAAGATGCTCAATACACTCAGCCATCAGGAAGGGACAAAACAATGTAATACCACTTCACATCAAGTAGGATGGCTAAATTTAAAAAAACGAGTAATAACAAGTGTTGTTAAAAATGTAGAGAAATGAGAAACCTCACATTGCTAGTTGGAATGTAAAATGGTCCAAACACTTGGAAAAATAGCTCACCCATTCCTTAGAAGGTTAAACAGAGAGTTATCATATGATCTAGCAATTCAACTCCCAAGTATATACCCAACAGAATTAAAAACACAGATCCACACTGAAACTTGCAAGTTAATGTTCCTAGTATCATTATTCATAATAGCCCGGAAGTAGAAACAACACAAATGCCTACCAACCGATGAATGAATAAAAGGTACTTTACTCCTACAAGGGGATATTTTTTGGCAATAAAAAGATGTGAAACCCTGAAGCATGTCACAACCTGGATGAAACTTGAAACCATTACGCTAAGTGAAATAAGCCAGTCTTGTGTGGTTCCATTTCCATGAAGTATCTAGAATAGGCAATATTCAACAATAGTTGCTTTGTGGTTAAAAGTATCCTGAAAAGGGTAGGGGGATACAAAATAACAGCTAAAAGGAATGGGGTTTCTCTGGAGGCGTTATGAAAATATTCCAAAATTTGGTCATGGCGATGGTTGCACAACTCAGACTACATACACACACACACACACAAAAAAACTATTGAATTGTCCACTTTAAATGGGAGCATTGAATGACATGTAAATTATATCTCAATAAACTAAAAATGCAGTCTGGCTTGGCGTTTTCCTCTTTCCAGTTCCCTACTTCTGTTCTCTGGATCAACCCTCCATAACAAAGTAGCTTCATGCAAGGCCTGGTTCATGCTCTGATTTCTGGGGAGAATACGGAATGGAGATACATGTTTGTGAGTAAATATATTTCTTTTTGGAGAAAGAAAGAGAGAAAAGGTGACACCATTGCAAATATCATCACCTAGGGAGGTCCACGTGTTTCTTTAATTCCTTACTTTCCTCTATCAGTGGGAAAAAGGGCAAACCCCATAGAAAGTCCTGTCTTCTTAAATCCTTTCTTTACAAAACTGTTAAGAATTTAGGGCAAGAAAAAATTCACTGTCACTTAATTTAGGATTTTTAAAAATGTTGATATCAAAATGAATAGAAGGTACTGTTCCCTCCCATCTCTCTTGCCTTCTGAGCCTAGAAACTCAATTTTAAAAACATATTAGTGTGGCCATCCAGACAACTACTAGCTACCCAAGCTTTCCTTGGAGGATGGACAGACAGATATGAGAACCTACTCTGCAGGGGGAACCGGTTTGATTCTGGATTTGCAACAGCACAGGCTCCCTACGGGCACAAACGCATCCACTTCCTGTAGAGTATCTAGAGCAGGGATGGGATACAGAGTAAATAGTTTTGGCTTCATGAGCTACAAGGTCTCTCTGTCCCACCAACTCACTGTCTTGGTAGAGATGCTGAGACAATAAGAAACGGGATGAGTATGGCTGTGTTCCAATGATACTTTATTTATGGAAAGTGAATTTCTTATCATAGTAATGTGAATTTCTTATCATTTTCATGTGTTGTGAAACATTATTCTTCTTTTAATGTTTTTTCAACCATTTAAAACTAAAGCCAGAATCTTAGCTTCTGAGCCATATAAAAACAGGTAATGGGCCAGATTTGGCCGATAGGCAATAGTTTGTCATCCTCTCTTCCATGGTAATGAGATAACTTGTAAGAGGAGGTGATGGAGGAGCATAGATTGGGATTTGGGAAAAGGGCCCATTTCTCATGTGTGGCATAAAAAAGGAATAGGGCCAGCCAGGCGCAGTGGCGCACACTTATAATACCAGTACTTGGGAGGCTGAGACAGGATGATCGCAGGTTAGAGGTCAGCCTCAGCAACTTAGTGAGACCCTCAGCAACATAGCGAAACCCTGTTTCACAATAAAAAAAAAAGTGCTGAGGCTACAGCTTAGAGGTGGGATGCCCCTGAGTTCAATCCCCAGTGTACACACAAAAAAGAATAGGGCCACTCATCTCTAATGGACAACACAACCTGGTACAATATGCACCCGACTTAGAAATTAATGTGTACTATACCAGAAGCTTGGGCTGTATTTGCTGGAGTTTGTGTGTGCCTGTGTGTGCACACCCATACAACCAATCTCAAACGTTTCTGGGACCCAGAGTGAAGGAAGAAATCCCCCACATGGACTGTGGATTCTTTTCTTCCATGTAGACAAGGGATGGTTTCCCCTTTTTGAATTAAATAAAAAGGACAAGAGGCTTAAAATGTACTTAATTTCCTGAAATAAAAACAAATAAGTTTCTAGTACCAGTGTTAAAGAGGAATATCACCTCTACCACTAGGGTTTCTGTATATCCTTAGCAAAAAGGTTGATGTGCCTTATCTGGAAGGCTAATCCACAGGAATGCACACTGTAAGTCAAGGAGGAGACTAGTATAGCTCAAGAAAGTGTTTAATATCCATGTAAAATAACCTCTCTCTCTCCTCTCTCTCTCTCTCTCTCTATATATATATATATATATATATCTGTCTCTCTCTTGCTCTCTCGCTCTCTCTTTCTCTCTCCCTGTCCCTCCCTCTCTCTCTCTCTCTCTCTCTCTCTCTCTCTCTCTCTTGCTATCTCCTAAATCTGCTTGTTGCCAGAGAAGAGCAAACAGGTTCCCTCTGAGACTTGAAACATAGCCTAAAGCAGTCCACCATAAAGGAAAAATTCCTTTGAAATCGAGAGTTTTATCTTATAAATCCACATGAATCTATATTCTGCTCTGAAACACAGCTATGTGTTTGTTTTAATATAAAAATAGAATGTTAAACTATTTACCATCAAGGAAAACTGGCACTCCTTGAAGATGCATCAGGTCTAGCCTGTACCTTTGAGACCCCCCAGGCAAACCATCTCTTTCCCTGTGGGTACAGATATTCACACATGAGGAGCATGCAGCACAGTGGGCCACAGTTGTTCATAGTTAAACCCAAGCACAGAATACAGACTTTTTATTAACGGAGCATAATTGAAATGGGTTTAGAAATCCTGTAGGATGGTAGAGTGCACTGGTTCTCAAAGAGTGACCCTGGACTAGTTCCCTCAACATTTCCTGGGGAGTTATTAGAAATGCAAAATTTTCTAAATATGCTGGCAAGGATGTGGGGAAATAGGAACTCCTATACACTGTAGGTGGGACTGCAAATTAATACAACCACTACAGAGATGAGTATGGATATTCCTCAAAAAACTAGGAATGGAACCACCGTATGATCCAGTTATACCACTTGTATTGGACAGGGTTCTCTAGATTAACAGAATACACAGAATGAGTATATTTGAAAAAAAGGATTTATCAGATGGGCTTACAGTTTGAAGCAATGTAGTCCCAGGTTCTGATTGCACGTGGAGAGTCAGAGGAACCAGTAGCTGGTCGAACAGTCTAAGAGCTAGAGTCTTAGGATCAGAGCAACCACTAATTCAGTCCCAGTCCAAGATGTGAAGATCAGGAAGCTCTTCAGAGAAACGATGGTGAAGTTTCAGTTCCAAGAGCAGGAGGCCGAAAAGATCAAGAAGCTCTTCGGAGAAAAGCGAAACCCGTGGCCGACGATCTCAGGCGAGAGCAGATGCGTTTTTCCTCGGAACGAGTCGCACACACTCTACGCGGCTTCTCCCTCTTTATCTAAGTCCGCACCTATCAGAATCCTGCTGCCTACATTCAGGGCAGGGCTTTCTCTTTAATCTGCTGTTACACACCCAAAATCACATAATCTTGGGTGTGTCATGATCAGGTCAAGTTGACAACTTAGATTAACTATCACACCACTCCTCAGTATCTTTCTAAAAGAACTGAAGTTAGAATACTGTAGTGATACATGCATACCCATGTTTATAGCAACACAATTCAAAAGAGCCAAATTATGGAAGCAACCTAAGTGTCTGTCAACAGGTGAATGGATAAAGAAAATGTGGTAAATACATACAATGGAATTCTACTCAGCCATAAAGGAGAACAGAATTTTATCATTTGCAGGAAATGGATGGAATTAGAGAATATTATGCTTAGTGAGCTCAACCAGTCTCAGAAAGTCAATGGTTGTGTGTTTTCTCTCATATGTGGAAGCTAGAGAGAAAATGGGAAACATAAGGGACTTTAGATAAATGTGGAGAAAGATCAGTAGAATACTGAAGGGGATGGGGGGAGGGAGGACAGGTAGGGGAAAAGCAGTACTTGAAGAAGGAAACAGTTCAAATAATGGTATGTTCATACATGAAGGCATCACTACCAATCTCACTAACATGTCTGGGGAGGAAGGAGGGAGGACCAGAACGGGATACAGAAGGAAATACACCAAGTGCTATGTGCATAATGTTTGTATCACTTTGAACCTCACTACAATGCATAATTACAATGCACCAATGAAAGTATTTTCCAAAAAGAAATGTGCCAGCCAGGTGTAGTGGCGCACGCTTGTAATCCCAGTACTTTGGGAGGCGGAGACCAGAAGATCCGGGTTCGCGGCCAGCCTCAGCTCTCTCTCTCTCTCTCTCTCTCTCTCTCTCTCTACTTAGTGAGGCCCTCTGCAACTCGGTGAGACCCGGTTTCAAAATAAAGTATAAAAAATAGGGCCAGGGGTGTAGCGCGGAGGTAGAATGTCCCTGGCTTCAATCCCTGGTACCGCAAAAAAAAAAAAAAAGAAATGTGCCAGATATGGTGGCACACAACTGCAATCTCAGTACTTAAGAGGCTAAGATAGCAGGATCACAGGTTCAAATCCAGCCTCAGCAACCTAGTAAGATGCTCAGCAACCTAGCAAGAACCTATTTCAAAACAAAAATCAAAAAGGGATGGGGTTGTAGCTCAGAGGTAGAATGCCCCTGGGTTCAATCCCCAATATAAAAAAAAAGAAAAGTAAAAAGAAATGCAAATTCTCAGCCTCATCATCCTAGTAACTCAAGAGGTCTAAGGGTGGAGCCCAGCAATCTGTATGTAATAAGCCCTCCAAGGGATGACTGTAACAATTGTTTAGATTTGAAAATAGCTGCTACAATCAAAGGAGTGTGAAGAACCTGCAATGGCTTGGATTTAGAATGTCCCTGTAGCCCTCATGGAAACAAGGTAGCAAGCAATGCTGGAAGTGGGGATTGGTTGCTAAGGAAGGATCCCTGGGTGCATGGCCTTGGGGATTAAGTAAGGTCATCTCCTTCTCCTGCTCGCTCGCTCTCTCTCTCTCTCTCTCTCTGTTTCCAGCCACCATGATGTGAGAAAGGAGCTCATACTCTCCCTCTCTCCTCTCCCCACCTTGTCCTGAGCTCTGCAGACCTGGCCTCTAAATCTCCAAAAACTATGAGAAAATAAATCTCCCTTCCTCTAAATTGTGTGCTCAGTTGTTTTGAATTATGGCACTGAGAAAGGTGACCGAGATAGAGCCCTAAAATCTTGGTTTAAATTTGGTGGACAAGTGGGGGAGGGGTTCCCTAACCTCTCTGCCTCTTCATCCCCATCTGTAACATCAGGATCCATCTTCTGCACAGGGCTGCCCTGAGAAGGAAGTCAGATGTGCTCAGCAGACACACCACCAAGCCCAGATGACCAGGCGAAGCTCTGGTTTTCTCTTTTCCCAACTTATTCATATACTAAAATTGAGGAGCATAAGTATAACTGGACAAAATCGCCTATACCCATGAGAGATGCAGCTGAAATATTTCCCCCAAGAGACCCTTACCCTGTTTATTCCTCCCATTGACATTATTTGCATATTCCTGACCTTCAGCATGTGGAATTTTAAAAGCAGGTAATTATCACAGTTGAAAAATATTTAAGCTAAAAAGTACTGGTAACGAATCAATTTTTCAAGCAGCATATTTTTTCTTTTGATTTTAAGAGTACCTTAGGGAGCATTCATTTATAAATTAGCCAATTTCAAGGAGGAAAAATCTCCAAAATATCAGCTTCAAAGAATAGCAAATTATAAAGGGTACTGTATTGCAAGTTAGAGAAAAATCTTTAAATTTTTCTTCTGGTTTGCCACACACAAAAAAATTGCAAATTATACCCACTTGTCCTGATCCCCACTCTTCTTTCCTTATTTATCCAGTCAAATTGCTCAAAACCTGTGCATACTTATCACAAGACAATCAATTCGGACCTACAGAGAAAACAAACACACACACAATCTCTTTAAGATGTGCAGAGGGGAATTACAGAAGCGTGTCATTTTCCCCATCCTCCTTTATGGTACTTATATTAAAGAATATTTTTGTGCAGAATACAGCAAACTAGCCTACATGCACAGAAGCATACATACACATGTTCCTACATGCTTATCCTCTCTTGAAAACACATATACACAAACTCTACTTTCTATATAACAGGTAGAAAAAAAAAAACCTTAAGACACCCAAATATTAAGTTTGCGATTATTTGGAAGGAACTAAATGGAAGTTTATGCATAAAAAGTTGACTCCAAAAAATAACTGAAATAGTCCAGATAATTTTGGAGTTACAGTTGGGGGGATAATTTGGGGTGGGGGGATATCTTAGTTTACTTCAGAGAAAAATCTATTTTCAGATATATTCGGCATCACTATAGCCTAGAGTAGAAATTATTTTAAAATCATTGGTATCCGGACATGGTGGTGCATAACTTTAATCCCAGTACTTGGGAGGCTCAGACAGATGGATCACAGGTTCAAAGCCAGCTTTAGCAACTTAGTGAAGCTCTCAGGAACCTAAAGACACTGTTTGTATATAAAAAATGAAATGGAGCTGGGGGTGAGGCTCAGTGTGCAATGTTCCTGGGTTCAACCCCTAGTACCACAAAATAAGTCAATCAATCAATCGTTGTTAAACTAATTCTGAGTCCTCCTTTATTCTTCAGAACAGGCTTCCAAAAGAACCTCCCTTAGGCAAAATCTTGCTGACCTGCTTCCTATATAGAACCTAGTTCTGCGTTATATAAGGCATTCTTTTATGTCATCTTGTCATTAATTTACATAATCATCTCTATTTCTTAATCTGTATGGGTTAATGATATTTCAGAAGTAAAGCAGATTTTTCTAATGATTTCACCTAGAAGGAAAGTAAAGCTTCTAAACCTGAAAAATGAATCTAATAATGGTGAATGACCTTCTGTTAATATTCTCCTACAGCACTATACACTGTCAAGAAATAAATCAAAATCCACTAAAGACATAAAAGAGAAGGAAGAGGATGAAGAGGAGAGGGAAGAGAAAAAGTTGAGTTTATTCCTTTGCTAGGTGAGAGAAGACAGTCATGGAATGATGAGAAGAGGGGAGGCAGAAGTGGAATGGCTTGGCAAGTACTAGATTGGCAGTGGAGTGAGTCAGGGGATGAGGTGAATTAAGAATTTCAAGCTGCAGCTCTAAGTGAGTCTTATGGTTAGATATAGAATGTCCTGGGAGATTCCAAGATGGTGACTGAGGAAGACACTACCATGTCACGATCCATCTGAGACTCTGATCTCAATTGCCATGAAAACAGCTCTTGACAAGAGACGAAAAGCAGCGAAAAATTGAACTAAACAATGAAAAATTTGAAACGCAATGGAATCAAAGCCAGAAGACAGAACAGAGGACAGTAAAGAGCTCCAAACGCCTTACCAAGGGGACGGCAGCGGCGGCAGTGGTGGCGGTGCCATCTTGGCCAGGCCACGCTGGTGGCTACCACCATTGCAGATTCCAACAAAGAAGCCAGCGACCTGTTGTAAATCCAGCAACTGCAGATCATCAGCAATGAAAGCGAGCAGCAACTCGCTCCATGCTCGACAGAGACCCGAATGCCTGGAAGCCTGACCAGAACCTGCAGCAGTGCAGCTGAGCCCACCCTCTCCCCCAGCGATTAAGAGCACTGCTCAATGAGACTGTAAGTCAATGAGCCACCCCAGGGAGAGACCACCCAGCATGGCCTCAGGGACTCGCGTGGCAAGCAATAGACTTGTGGAGTCTGAGACTTTGTGGATCACCCCTGTGGAGGTGGGAGTGGGGTCTGTCGTAAGACAGAGCAGAAGCGCAGATAAGTAGACAGTCCCCGGCAACATTCGAGCAGAACAGACCTACAGCCCACAGGTCGCAGCGCCCTTGCATGGTTTCTGGGGATTGCCACAGTACATACAGTCATGGTACCTGGGGAAAAATCAGAATAATACAGCCTTCTCTGTGGAAAATGCAGAGTTTCATGTTTGCACAGTTGGGTCAAAGAGACAACTGCCACTTCTGTAGGCAAAGAGAGAGACAGGTCCTGGGTCCCACACTGGCAACACTCGCCATATGTGCAGACAGAGAGAGACATAGCGACAGGTCAAGTGGAGAATGCAGAGACCCAAGCTTGCAGTGGGAGGGGCACCAGCAGCACTATGCACCTGCAGGGCACAAACTGTCCAGCTCATACCTCTGAGTCTACTCCCTATTACACAGGCGACAGGTCCCTGGACCTTAACACCTGGAACACATCAACATCACCAGTGCAGCAGGTAGAAGGAACCCTAGAGTAACTGCAACCCAGTACTTATGATCTACAGGCAGAACAACAGTGGGGGGATAGCGAACACAGATTTCAAAGTCAGTTTTAAAGGGTAATAAACACACAACAAAGAACTGAGAATAACCATTCAGTAAAGGCTATTCACCTTTAAGACTCACCTAGAAGCAAATATCTACCTCCAGAAAAAGATACAATAAAGGGAGAGAGATTAGACACAGGAAACCTACAGAGTGAGAGAAAAGCAACAAAGATATAAACTTAAGAAGCCTGAAACCATGAGAAGGAAGAATAACAAAGAAACAATGAGCTCCCACAACTCCACAACAACAGAACCTGCCAACACAGAAGTGCAAAGATTGCCAGAAGGACAATTCAGAACTTTCATATTAGAAATGATATAGGATTTCCAAAAAGAATTCAGAGAGAGCCTGAAAGTAATGAAGGATCAAATAAACAAAGAATCTGACACCCTGAACAGGAATCAAAAAGAAGCTCTGAAGGAAGTGAAGGATGCAATAATTGAAATGAAGGCATCAATACAGACCATCAACAATAGATTGGACCACATGGAAAACAGAATCTCACTCTTAGAAGATGACCTCTCCAAAAATGAACGCATAATATATAATTTAGAAAAAAACAATTCAACAGCATGAATTGGACATTGAAGAGATCTCAGCCAATCTTAAAAGAACAAACCTAAGAATAATGAGCATAGAAGAGGGAACAGAAGCTGAAACCAAAGGAATCAATAATCTTTTCAGAGAAGTAATATTAGAAAATTATCCAAACATAGAAAAAGAGGTTGACACACAGGTACAGGAAACATATAGTACCCCCAATAGACAAGATCAGAGAAGAGGTTCACCATGCCACATAATAATCAAATTGACTAATGTAGAGGCCAAGGAGAGAATCTTAAAGGCAGTGAGAGTAAAAGACCTAGTAACATTCAGAGGCAAACCAATAAGAATCATTCCCAACTTTTCAAACCAAGTCATGAAAGCCAGAAGGGCCTGGAGTGACATAATCCAAACTCTGAAAGAAAACAACTTCCAGCCAAGATTTATCTACCCAGAAAAGATATTTTTTTATAATTTGATGGGGAAATAAAAACCTTCCACGACAAACAGAAGCTAAAAGATTTTATGTCTTCCAAACCAGCACTAGAGAAAATACTCAGAGATTAATTACAAAGAAGAAATAACAAAGAAACGCCAGAACCAGAGAAACAGTGATTTCCATCAAACAAACAACTAAGCAAAGAAGAACAAACACTGCCTCAAACAGAAATTAAAAATCAAAGTGTTAGGAATTAAAAATAATCTCTTAATAATCACACTGAATATAAATGGTCTCAACTCCCCAATCAAAAGACATAAGGTGGGGGATTCCAAGATGGCGACTGAGGGAGACACCATGTCATGATTCCTCTGAGACTCTGATCTCAATTGCCATGAAATCAGCTTCTTGACAAGAGAGGAAAAGCAGCGAAAAATTGAACTACACAACGAAATATTAGAAACGTGATGGAATCAAAGCCAGAAGACAGAACAGAGGACAGTAAAGAGCTCCAAGTGCCTTACCTAGGGAACGGTGGCGGCGACAGCAGCGACAGCACCATCTTGGCCAGCCCGCACCAGCGCCTGCCAGCATTGCAGCTCCCACAGACCACCAGGAGGGAAGCCAGTGACCTGTTGTAAATCCAGCAACTACAGAGCATCAACAACGAGGGCGAGCAGTGGATCTCTCCATGCTCAAGAGAGACCAGGATGGTGGTGGCAGCAGTGGCAGTGGTGCCATCTTGGCCAGGCCAAGCCAGCATCTAATGAACAGCTTCCACAGACCACCAACAGGGAAGCCAGTGACATGTTGTAAGTCCAGCAACTGCAGAGCATCAGCAACAAAAATGAGCAGCAACTCATTTCACACTGGACAGAATTCTGAACGGTAGGTGGCAGTGGCGGCGGCAGCAGCACTATCTTGGCCAAGCCACGGTGAAGGCTACCAGATTGCGGCTTCCGCAGACCGCCAACAAAGAAGCCAGTGACCTGTTGTAAGTCCAGGAACTGCAGAACATCGGTAGCAAAAGCAAGCAGAGGGTTGTTCCACGCGCGATACAGACCCAAACATTGGTGGCAGAGGTGGCGCCATCTTGGTTGGGCCTAGCCGGCAGCTGCTGGCTTTGCAGCTTCCACAGGCTGCCAGCAGAGAGGCCAGCGATCTGTTGTGGGTCCAGCAACTGAGGATCATCAATGGCAAAGGCGGGTGGCGGCTCGCTCCACACTCCACAGAAGCCCGAGTGCCCGGAGACCTGACCAGGGCCTGTGGCAGCGACTGAGCCCACATCCTACTCCAAAGATTAAGAGCAGCACTCAAAAGACAGTAAGTTGATGAGCTGCCCCAGGGGGAGACCACCCAGCACGGCCACAGGGACTCATGTGGCAAGCTATAGACTCGCGGAATCTGAGACTTTGCGGGATCAGTCCTGAGGAGGTGGGAGTGGGGTCCAATAAAAGACACAGAAGTGCGGATAAGCAGACAGCACCCAGCGACATTTGGACGGGACAGACCTACAACCCACAGGTCGCAGCACCTTTGCACAATTTCCGGGGATCGCCACAGGACACACAGTCGTGGTACCTGGGGAAAAATCAGACCAACCCAGCATTCTCTGTGGAAAATGCAAAGATCCTGTCTCAACTTCCCAATCAAATGGTCTCAACTCCCCAATCAAAAGACAGAAAGTGGTAAAATGGATAAAAATCATAATCCATCTATATGTTGCGTACAAGAAACACACCTCACAAGTAAAGATACTCACAAACTAAAGGTGAAGGGATGGAGAAAAGTAATCCACACTAATGGGACTCGAAAACAAGCAGGAGTAGCAACTATGATATCAGACAAATTAGACTTTAAATCTAACCTTATCAGAAGAGACAAAGAAGGTCATTTCTTACTGGTAAAAGGAACAATCCAGCAAGAGGATATAACAATAGGAACATTTATGCCCCAAACATAGATGCAACCACTTTCATAAAAGAAACTCTTTGTTACATTAAATCACACATAGATCCCAATACAATAATATTGGGAGACTTCAACACCCCTCTCACACTAGTAGATTGATCTTCAATACAAAAGGTCAGTAAAGATGCCATAGACCCACAGAACACCAAATGGACTTACTAGATACATACAGAATACTCCACCCAACTACAGTGAAATTCACATTTTTTTCACCTGCTCATGGAACCTTCTCTCAAATAGACCATATCCTAGGCTACAAAGTGAGTACTAGCAAATTCAAAAAATGTGATATAATACCCTGCATCTTTTCAGATCATAAAGGAATGAAACTAGAAATCAACTATAAGACCCGGAGAAACCTCATAAATACATGGAGACTGAACACCACGCTGCTGAATGAGGAATGGGTCACAGAATAAATAAGGGGAGAAATTAAGAAATTCCTAGAAACAAATGAAAACAGAGACACAACATACCAAAATCTCTGGGACACTCTGAAGGCAGTATTAAGAGGAAAATTCATAGCACTGAGTGCTCACATAAGAAGAACAGATAATCACCAAATAAATAACCCAATGTCACAACTCAAAGCCCTTGAAAACAGGAACATTCTGACCCCAAAGCCAGTATAAGACAGGAAATTAGTAAGACAGGAAATTATTAAAATCAGAGTAGAAACCAATGAAGTAGAGAATAAAAAATACAAAAAATCAACAAAACCAAAAGCTGGTTCCTCAAAAAAATAAACAAGATAGATAAACCACTAGCCAACCTAACCAAAAGAAAGAGAGAATTAACCCAAATTACTAAAATAAGAGATGATAAATGTGATATTACCACTGACAGCACGAAAATCCAGAGAATTATCAGAAACTACTTTGAAAAACTATACTCCAACAAAACAGAAAACCTAGAAGAAATTGACAAATTTCTAGACACGTACAACCTTCCTAAGTTGAATCAAGAAGATATAGAAAATTTAAACCGACCAATAGCAATCAAAGAGATTGAAGCAGCAATAAGGAGCCTTCCATGAAAGAAAAGCCCAGGTCCAGATGGTTTCCCAGGGGAATTTTATAAAACCTTTATAGAAGAACTAATCCAAGCAGGGAAAGGGAGAGAACTAGAGAACATCATGCTAAGCGATATAAGTCACTAAGAGTAAAAAATCGGATGTTCCCCCTAATCTGTGGGAGCTAGATAGAATGGGACGTAGAAGGGACTTAGAAGGGAAGAAGAGGAAATCTTTAGATGGACAAAGAAGGTGACCTAACTGAGGGAGTTGGGAGGGGAGTGGAGGGAAACACACTATAGCACATGATGTACATACACAAACCTATAAGACTCAATCACTATCTGGAGCACGAAAGGGAGGGAAGGGGGAGGGAATAGGGTGGGATTGAAGGGAGGGCTAAATGTGCAATGTGTGCATGTATGATGTTCATACCCTGACATATATCAAAATGTATAATTACAATGCACCAATAAATAAACATAAAAAGTTAAAAAAAAAAAGAACTAATCACTAATCCCAATTCTCCTCAATCTATTCTGTGAAATAGAAAGAAATGGTACTCTCCCAAATACATTCTATGAAGCCAACATCACATTAATATCAAAACCAAATAAAGACAGCTCAATAAAATAAAACTACAGGCCTATATAGTTGATGAACTTAGACGCAAAACTTCTAAACAAAATACTAGCAACGCACATTCAAAACCACATCAAGAAAATTATGCACCATGACCAAGTCTGGTTCATCCCAGGGATGCAAGGCTGGTTCAACATATGAAAAACAATCCATGTAATCCACCACATAAACAG
This sequence comes from Glis glis, assembly GCA_004027185.1. NCBI lineage: Eukaryota > Metazoa > Chordata > Mammalia > Rodentia > Gliridae > Glis > Glis glis. The sequence goes on from PVJS01000811.1 coordinate 105,850, forward strand.
AACTAAAGACAAAAATCATATGATCATTTCAACAGACACTGAAAAAGCATTTGACATAATCCAACACCCATTCCTGATAAAAACACTGCAGAGAATCGTAATCGAAGGAACATACCTCAACATCATAAAGGCAATGTGCAATAGGCCCACATGTTCATGAGGAGCTAGGCTCTAGAAACTGCCTTGGGCATGAACTGTAGCCCCACTACTCATTAGCTGTTTGACTTCGGACAGATAATGCAATCTCTCTCAGTTTTAATTTCCTCATCTCTAAAATGGGGATAATAAAAGTACATCCTCGGCATGGTGGTTGCAAGGAATATAGTGATTAATACATGCTCCCATATTTATTTCCAAATAAATGCTAGACATTACTACAGTCAGCTTCCTCATGGGTACCAGAGAAAGTTGTTGATGGATAAGGCTTGTCATTTTTCTGTCTCCCCAAAGAGAGATAGATTCTGGGTTGGAAAGTGATAAAAATATTCATTTTAACATTGATTGATTCATTCAAAACATTTGCACTTGTGGAGCATCTATCAGTGCCTACAAATGCACTTGGTCTGGCAGTACTCACAGACTAAGCATTCACAGACACACAGGGAATTAAGAATTTGTGCTGGTAGAGAAAAAATAAGACATCATGAAAAACTGGTTTATTTTACCATTTCACCATTGGGATGGTCAACGTAGGTAATTCTTCAATTTTTCTTCAAAATTTTGAGCTTAGCTATAACTGAGAGACACTAAGACAAAATTCAAGGATAATACCCACATAGTTATAATTCCTCCCCATTTATCACATATTTTTAAGAACCTTATTTTTGCTAGGAATTGCAAATACATGCATTTCTGCTGTTACCGCAAATATACTTCCCAGAAAAATTGCATCCTGCATGTAAAAAAATTATAGTTTTATGATTTAAAAAAAGCAAAATTGGAGCAAGCCAATCAAAATCTATGAAATTTTCAAATAGATTTTGGAATAGTTCTAGTTTGAAACTAGAACGTTAACACACAATAACAATCTTAGTTAAAAAATACTAGCACAATTAAACAGCTAACACAATTGGGACCTGCATGTTTTTGTAAACCCTATACCTTGAGCTTTGTGCTCTTCTCAGAGAAATAGATCTTTGAAGAGGTTTGCTTTTAATAGACACCAGTTTTATCAAAATTAAAACTACAATCCAATAGCACCCTTCCATATCCATTGAGGTTTTTTTTTAATTAAAAAAGGGGGAAATGTCTTTGCAACATTTTTATTTGTACTTGCAATCACTCCCAATAATTTATCACAGTGAAAAGTTAGTAGTCTTGAAGCCACTAAAAAATAATTTCCTTTTCTGAAGGAAGGTACATAGGCAAGGTTTTAGTCTTTTTTTTAAGGTCTATACACATTGCTAAATTTTCCTCTTTAACTGTAAGATATCTTCCATCTGATCATTTCAAAACATTCATATGTGAATTTGCTCAGTGTGTTAATCAAGCTACCTGTTATTCTGACATCATTCCCTTAGTTACCAATCACATTAATATACTTTGCTTCTGAACAAGCCAGGACCAGGCAAAATCCCAAATCTCAAAGAATTCACAATTTAGTAGTAAAAGTCATCACACAAACTCAAATAGACTACCTTGAAATACTGCTTTATTAGAAAAATAAAAAGTGCTAGAAAATATCATGGTAGACAGTGATTAATGTTCTGTACCTAATTTTAAAAGATTTCTCAGGATTAAAAAAAACGAATGATCTCTCTCCCTCTCTCTCTCTCTATCTCTCTCTCTCTCTCTCTCTCTCTCTCTCTCTCTCTCTTTAGTGAGGCCCTTCACAACTTCGTGAGACCCGGTTTCAAAATAAAGCATTAAAAAACAGGGCCAGGGGCGTAGCGCGGAGGTAGAACACCCCTGCGTTCAATCCCCGGTACCGCAAAAATAAATAAATAAAATAAATAAATAAATAAATAAATACGAATGAAGAAAAATGTTTTTTTAGGCACAGAAGGGTATCTGGGAGAGCATTTCAAGAAGAGAACTGGAAACGCAAAGAAATAAATTTACTTCTCAGAGAACATGAAAAGCCACACAGAGGCTTTCTTCTCACTCTTCAACAATCTTTTTTAATATTTCATTCATCAATACTATGGTTCTAATAATCATTGAGAAATTGTGAACTAATTAATCAAGCTCAGTTTCTCTGTCTTCCTGTATGGATGTCTTGTGAAGTTGATGCTTTTGGAGAATAAAAATAAGTATCCCCCAAAATAAGTATCCCCCCAAAAAAAATCCCAGTCTCCAAGTTGGATTTGGCTACTGTCCTAGGTAATGAATGTCAATGATTTATTACAAAGAGTAAATACCAGTACTCCACTTACAGAGGAAAATATTTGGGGGGGGGAATGATAGTTTGAGGATAGAAGCTATACAAACCTGGGGGCATATGGGTTGGTAGAAACCAATATCATAAAAGATGAATGACAAAATTCTCATGAGACAAGCAGAGGATTTTAGCATGGCCTGCAGAGAAACCAGCAAAATGTTAAACTATAGGACTACATAATGATGGCGATGGTAAGAAAATATATATAGAGAGAATTTTATTAGCATACCTTAGTCATTGCTTCCTGGCATCTAATATAACCTTTCCCTATAAGCCTTAAAACACTTAATACAAGTTCCTTATTTGTAATTCCTTTGGTGGGAAGATCAAGGAAAAGTTGCATATTTGTATCAACCCCGAGGTAGACAACAAAAATTCCCATCCCCACCTAATAGGAGCACGGATAAGAGAGAACATTTGAGAAGAACTTCAGACTTCCAAAAATCGGATGGTTCAGACATTGAAATCAATCTCATCTAAATTGAAAGGACCCAGGAGACTCCAGCTAGCCTAAAGATCTTTGATCTTTGTTTACCTTAACTTCCTATACCCTATGTGTTCTTCTCCTCCTTACTGACAGAAATTTTATATCCTTTGCCCACAAAAGAGATCAGCCCCTGGATGTGTTCTTTGGGCCCAGAAAGGATTAGGAGGAGTAATTTTACTTTTAGCCAGTGCTCCCTAAAGAAGGCCTTTTGCTTTCAGGTAATCCTTGGGATGGCTTTAAGGGATCAGGGGCTAGAGCTAGAGAGGGAATGATGCCTGGCTGTGTAGGCATGGTTGAGAGAAGGGGAAGACAGGGATCTTGCCCTAGCACAGGTTTCCTTGAGCTTCTAGATTATAGAATCCCGAAGCTAAGGGGTGTGTTTATAATAACGGAGATAAAAAGAATGGGGAGGTCACAGGGAGTGATATGGAAAAGCATTTTGCAAGAAGAGTGAAAGAACACCACAGAAAATATTTCCTGTGGAAAAGATGAGAATTCTATTGAAGTATAACATATAGAAAAATGCACACCTCCTAAGTGTATAGTTTGGACAATTTTCATAACTGAACACACCATGTAACCAGCATCCTACTTAAGAAACAAGACAGAGCCTCCTTCTTGGCTCTTTATAAGAATTACCCCCCCAAACATAAATTCTAATATTGTAGATTTGAACATTTCCACTCATGATATCCCCCAAAACAATAAAATACTTAGGAATAAACCTAACCAAGGAGGTAAAAGATCTCTACAAGGAAAATTATTGAAAAAAGAAATTGAAGAAGATTTTATTTATTTTTTTTTAATTTTTTTTGTGGTACCGGGGATTGAACGCAGGGGTGTTCTACCTCTGCGCTACACCCCTGGCCCTATTTTTTATACTTTATTTTGAAACCAGGTCTCACGAAGTTGCGGAGGGCCTCACTAAGGAGAGAGAAAGAGAGAGAGAGAGACAGAGAGAGAGAGAGAGACAGGGAGAGAGAGAGAGCTGAGGCTGGCCGTGAACCTGGATCCTCCGGTCTCTGCCTCCCAAAGTACTGGGATTACAAGCGTGTGCCACCACACCCGGCCCTGAAGAAGATTTTAGAAGATGGAAAGATCTTCCATGCTCTTGGATAAGCAGAATAAATATCATCAAAATGGCCATTCTTCCAAAAGTGATCTACAGATTCAATGCAATACCCATTAAATTACCAAGATCTTTCTTCATAGACATAAAAAAGCAGCCCTTAAATTTATTTGGAACAACAGCAACAACAACAACAACAACAAAAAAACCAGACTAGCCAAAGTAGTTCTCAGCAACAAGAACCATGCAGGACGCATCACAATACCTGACTTCAAACTATACTACAGAACCATACTAATAAAAACAGCATGGTATTGGCACAAAAGCAGACACATAGACCAATGAATAGATGGAGAAAAAAAAACATGCAGCCTTTCAGGGAGCTGCTTCTATCTCTTGACATTTTGTTTGTGACATGTATCCACGCTCCTGTTTAATGTTATAAATCAAAGATTTTCACTGTCATATGATATTTGATTATGGGGGAATTTGGACAGTTTTCAGTTTAGGGTGTAGAAGTAAAGGGAATTTTTCCCTCCCTTTCTGAAGGTTTGAGTCTAAGTCTGCTGAAAGAAACTGACAATAGTTTAAGAGGGGGGGAAGCACACGTATTTATTAATGTGCATGGGGGCATGATAGGAAGGTAAGTACCCACTATCAGTGAGGTTCTGAAGATAATATACCCTCTTCTTAGGACAGGGAGAAAGGGGGAGGTAGGAAATTCTGAAGGGTGGTAAAGGGATTTTTAAGGTCAGATATGTCCAAAGAACAGATAAAGAAGTTTAAGTGATTCTTTATGAAAACTGAGTGGGATCAAAGAATAGACAACAGCTTCTGCATCTGCCGAAATGTGTCTAGGTACGGTGGCAGTCCTCAGTCTGCCTTCCTGTGTGATATGTGAATCTTCCAGTTAATGCAACCTAAGGGGTTAAGCGATCTAAGGCAACTGTGCTTCTTGTAGAGGAGCTCCAACGAGTTGATGTCAGACAGAGCATTCTTCCCTGTTCTTGAAGAGAGAAATAAGAGAAAGCCAGAAAGACCTTGGTTCTGAGTCTCCTTTTAAGGCCTTTCAGTGTCAATTATTTCAGAGTTCTAAGCATGCCAAAGTACTTCAGAATGTCATTTTCTGAGTCCCAACAGGGGCCACCGTGTATAAAACCTCCATGAACATTCTAGAGCAGGCCTTGTGAACACATGTGTTTGTTTCTGTTGTTTCTATGCCTCTAAATTAATTTTCTGGGTTGTGGCATAGGCTGTGCTCAATTTTAATAGATATTGACAAAGAATTTTCCATGTGATTGGGAAAATCAATTTATATTCCCATCAGCAGTGACTGAAAGTTATTAATCCAGATTCCCTTTGATATATAACATTTTGTGTCTCTTCATTTTTATTTATTATTTTGTGTGTGTGTGTGTGTGTGTGTGTGTGTGTGTGTGTGTGTGTTACTGGGGATTGAACCCTGGGGCATTCTACCTCTGAGTTATACCCCCAGCCCTTTTATTTTTTATTTTGAAATAGGGTCTCACTAAGTTGGTGAGGGTCTCACTAAGTTGCTGAGATTGGCCTCAAACTTGTGATCCTCCTGCCTGAGCCTCCCAAGTACTGGGCCTCTTTTTATTTTATATATTCTGGTACCTATCAAAGATAATCAGAATATGCCACCCCAAATTATGCCACTTTGGTACAAGGATTATTGTGAGCGGAAGACAATTAAGAAATAGCAGAGATGAGGCTTCTCTGTACTCCCTCTGAATGCCTAAAACAGGGCATAAATTTCCTTTCGTTAAGGTATCCCTCCTCCCTTCTCCTATGCCAGTAGAAGGAACACAGCTCCCATCATGGAAGAAGGACGGTCAGCACCAAACTGAGTGTGCATAAAACAACCTTACTAAAATAACACCTACTGTTGATTCGTTTTCTCGTAACTTAAGGCATCTAGAAATCCACACCTCTTTTTTTTTATCCACTCATTTCTCCACATTTTATTGCCCATTGTGAAGAGGACAGATAAGCTAACAAGTCTTACCACTTAAGGGTTTCCATTTCTTTTCTGTGAATGTGAAATAAACGCTTTCTCCTGCTAATCTGTCCTTTTTCAGTTTAATTCACAGGCCTGACTATTGATGAAATGATTTTTTCTTCCCCTGCACGATGGTGTCCTATCTCATTGCAGTTTCCATTTGTATGTTTATATTAACTAATGAATTGAAACACTTTTTTCACACATTTGTCATCCCCTGGGATATCCTTTATTGTTAATTGTCTGTTCAAGTCTTTTGCCCATTTTTCTATTGGAGTATTGTCTTTTTCTCACTTAATTGTAAATAGCCTCTATGTAGTCTGGATATAGGTCATTTGTCATATACACATGTACTTCAAATATATTCTACCACTCTGGGTTGTTTATATCATGTTTTAACTTAGACTACAGCTTCTTAATGTCTGAAAATAATACTGTTTTTATTGTTAAAAGCAGTAAAAAGTTAGAGAATCTTTCATCAAGACACAGAGAGAGACAGATTAGAGAATATGTCAAAAGACAACAATGGAAGAAAAATAAACCCTTCAATTGTACCTTCAACAGTTAAAATAAACCTATCAATTGTACCTTCAATAGTTTTAATGAACTGGTCACACATACATGGCCCCACTAAACCCCATAAGAATCCCTCGTATTTTACAGAACCAAAATTCTGGAAAATCTTAAAAGTACCCACAAATGTACCCCATGCACAGGTAATTTTCCTGTATCAGCCAGCCTAGTAAACTGCTCACCAAATTTTCAACCCCAGGTCATATGTCACCGGAGCCCAATGCTACTAACCATGTTTGCCTGCCCTGCCTGGTTTCTTCTGTGTGGCTGTAAAAATGAATGAATGAATGAATGAATGAATGATGCCTTCCACACTGTGAAGTCGTGAATGCTTAGGCTTATTTTTGACTGTGCCATGCCAGTACTGAAAAGCATCATTTCCCACAGTATTTCCAAAGAGACAGCTGTCCAGTGATCTTCGTGTGACCTTCTTAGCAACTAGCTCACAACTAGGGTTTTGGTAATTGCTCGCTGGATAAGTGGACAGACACAGGAATGAATGCATGCCCGCCTATAAAGAGACAGTCTGAATCTCCAGGTTGAGTTGCTGCTACCGCTGCTACCAGCAATGAAGTGGGCTTCTCCGTGTCCTCAGGTGTCGCGAAAATAATTCAGGATTCAGCTGTCCAAGAAGACTACAGCAGGTGAGTTTTTTGAGCCGCCACTTCTGAGACTAACCTCTGTGCTGACAAAAATAGGCGAGTAAAACAGTTGCAGCGATAAAATGCACCGTGGGTACTGGCGTGTGTGGTGCCAGCAAAACAGAGCAGGGCATTTTAAGGGCTGGGAGGAGATACAGCAGGAAGCTAGCTTCAGTTCTCTTCGGCAAAGAGAGAAAAGGAAACCACTAGAGAAATGGGCCTTGCGAGCAGCAGACAGGCCTAATTTAGCTCACTCCCAGAAATGTCACACATGTGTATTCCAAGGTATAAGAGCTGGAGCTTTTCTTCAGAATAATTACGCAACCAGTGTCCTGGTGCATGAAAAGCTAATGAAATTGCACATGGCACTGTGATGTTGAGAAGTGTTGCAGCCTGGATGGTCTAGAGGAAACCATCCTGGGCAGCTTTAGTCCCTTTCTTGTTGTTAGAAGAAAATCTCGAGACTGCATAATTTAATTTTTACTTTTTTATTTTTTGTGGCACTGGGGATTGAACCCAGGGGCATTCTACCTGCGAGCTACACCCCCAAGTCCTATTTCTTTTAATTTTTATTTTGAAACAGGGTTGCACTAAGTTAATGAGAATCTTACTATTTGCTGAGGCTGTCTTTAAACCAGCAATCCTCCTGTCTCAGCCTCCCAAGTACTGGGATTACAAGCGTAGCCACCATGCCCAGCTGAGACCGCGTAATTTATAAAGAAAAGAAGTTTAACCAGGTGTGGTGGTTCTCCTGTCTGTCAACCCAGTACCTGGAAGGCTAAGACAGGAGGATCACGGGCCTGAGGCCGGCCTCAGCAACTTCACGAGACCCTGTTTCAAAATTTAAAAAAATAAGAAAAAGGCTGGGGGTGTAGCTCGGAGGTAAAATTCCCCTGGGTTGAATCCCTAGTACCAAAAATAAATAAATAAATGAATTTTTTTTTGTATTTTGGTTTTTTTTTTTTTTGGTACTGAGGATTGAACCCGGGGGCATTCTACTTCCAAGCTACATCCCCAGCCCTATTTGTATTCTTTAATTTTGAAACAGGGTCTCACAAAGTTGCGGAGGGCCTCACTAAGTAGCTGAGGCTGGCCGC